>SOPF01028729.1:0-65821 GCA_012979155.1 Hypericum perforatum
GACTAAGGTAGATGGGGTGAGATTTTGGTTAATGGTTATTGAAGGTTCAAGGAAAATAGGGGCTGCATCCAAAGAGACAAGTGGAACAATCATATCATTATGCATAGGTGGAGAGGAAAGAGTCATACCATCACAAGAACCTTTAGCTTCACAGTTGGTACCTACAAGAAGGTCAATATTGTTATGAAGATTCTCTTTATCAATCCACTCATCAAAAGAACTCATCTCCCTGTCAAGAACTTTCGATCGATATAAGGAGTTAGGATTAGCAAAAGGAAAACAAGTTTCATCAAACACAACATGTCTTGAGATGTACACTCGACATGTCAAAGGATACAAACATTTGTAACCTTTGTGTTTTGAACTGTACCCAATAAAGATGCAAGGTAATGATTTATGTTCTAAATTGTCTTTCTGGTAGTCTCCAAGATAGGAAAAATACTTGCAACCTAAGATACGAAAAGAAGTATAATCTGGATATTTTTTGAATAACCAAACATAGGGAGAGTCCATTTTAATTAATAAGAAGGTAATCGATTTATTAAGAAAACAACAGTACTAAAACAATCTACCCAAAAACGAGTTGGAAGTTTAGCATGAAACATCATGGTGAGTCCTAATTCAGTATTACTTTTATGTTTTCTTTCAGCAAGTCCATTTTGGGCTGGTGTTTGAGGACAAGCCGAGTAGTGTAAAATTTCAAGTTCATTGAGTAAATTTTTCAAATCGTTATTGATAAACTCACCTCCTTCATCTGTTTGAAATATTTTAATTCTCTTTGCAAATTGACATTCAACATACTTGGAAAAATGAAGAAAACATGTGAAAAGTTCTGATTTCTTTTTAAGAGGATAAAACCAAGTAAATCTAGAATATCCATCAACAAAAATAGCATAGTACCGATAATTTTCACGTTATTTAATAGTGCAGGACCCCATAAGTCATAATGAATTTTTTGAAAAGGTCCATTGCATTCACCACTACTATCAAAGAAGGGAAGCTAACATGATTTTCCCATTTGACAACTGTCACAAGAAATTTTAGAACTACTAGAAGAACATTCAATGAACTTCTGCCTAGATAAATAATCAACAATCCGATATTGAGGGTGGCCAAGACGTTGATGCCACCCTTCTTTACGAGTCTTCTTAAACCTTGTAGAAAATGAAGAAGATTACGTTGATGCCACCCTTATTTACGAGTCTTCTTAAACCTTGTAGAAAATGAAGCATTATAATCTTCCTTCAAGGCATATAGTCCACCATGTCGTTTCCCATGTGCAATTATTCTTTTGCTGTTTTTGTCCCTAATCAAAAAACCATTGCTATTAAATTCAAAGATATATGGCATGTCTTATATAAGTTTACTCACAGATAGTAAATTCTTTTTAATGTTAGGTACTAATAAAATATTTTTTAATGGTAAAGACTCTTCTCTGCAATGAATAGTTGAATCACCAACATGAGTTATTTTTAAAACATTACCATTACCAACCATAACACCATTACTACCATTATAAAATTTTAAGTTTTCTAGCTTACCAGAATCAGTAGTGATATGAGCATCATCACCAGTGTCCAGGTGCCAATCAAGATCTCGTTTATCTTTCAAGGAAAGAGCTGCAAAAGCATAAGGGATATTACCATCTTGATACAAATGATTGAATCGCTGTAAATACTTCAAGGCTGTGTGGTTAGTTTTCCCATAAATTTGACACTTTTCTTGTCTTTGATGAAGATTCATGGTCCTGACATGTTTTGAGGAGTTGAGATATAGTTTAGAATCTCCTTTGTTAGCGCCGCGTTTCTCATTATTAGAGCCTCTGCCATAATAAAATCCCTTGCCCTTGAATTAAAGGGTTGGAATTTCTTCTTATTATGTGCACTAGTTCTTTCACTATAGAAAGCCAATTGAGGTTGATCAGTAGGTGCCAAACCATGAAGTTGCGTACGAGCTTCATGGCTATAGAGAAGAGGAATTAGATCAGAATATGATAGAACTGGAGGTTTCAGCATAGTGGTGACAAGAGTCTCATATCGTGGCCCGAGTTGTTTTTGTCTGGAATGGATTTTCCAATTGCTGCTAGAGATCACATATTGTCTTAAACTTTCTGAGATAATCCGTTAATGTGTCGTTCCCTTTTTGTATCATGGATAGTTGTTGAATAAGATGGAACTCTCTTTCTTGAGAATCTTGAGCAAAGGCTTCTTCCAGTGCTTTCCACACATCTTTTGCAGTAGAAAGACCAACAACGATACTCAACACTTCTTCAGATAAAGTGCCAGTAATCCAACCTCTTAGAAGATGATCCGACCGTCTCCAGGCTAGAAAATCAGGATTTGGAATCTCCTTGGATGTCTCATCAGCAGAACTACTTGTTCTGAGAATGGTTGTCTCTGGCATAGTAAACTCTCCATCTAGAAAGCCTTGCATGTCTTGGCTTTTGACGAGAGCCATCATTTGTGTCTTCCAGAGTAGATAATTGTTGGCAGTAAGCCTAAGAGAGACGAAACTTCCTACATTTAGAGTTGATGAATATGGATAGGAGCTAGCAAGAGATGAAGGAGTAATGGCCATTGAGAATAGATGATAAGTCACTCTCTCAGAATCCTCTGATACCATAAAGAAGATTAAAGCAAGAATTAATGTATTCACTTGTGTATTTATCTCAGAGATATACATTTGTTTATATACTGAACACCCAAGGTAGTGTAAAGAAGACTAAAAGACTCTAACATCTATTATTATCTAGGAGTCCTAACAATATTAATAACAGTGTATATAACATGTATCCAACAACTGCAATCTACTGCTATTTAATAGAAACCCGTTAGATACCCGTTGGAAATCAATTTGTCTTGATTTCTTCAATCTTTAATTCCTTTACAAGGGGGTTGGGGTCCTAGGTGGGTTTTTGATTGATGACTCAGTGGTTTCTGATGCTGCGACGCCGGATTTGGCAGTGGTGATTTTAGTGTTTCATTTTATGGGGGGATTTTTCTTTTTTAGTTTGTAGTTTTTGAAAGTTAGCAAACCATGTGTTTGATATTGGTACACGTGTTTGTAGATTAACCTATAACAATGTTTTCACAGATTAATCTAAGTATTTGTTATTATCAAATATAATTATTTGGCAATGCAAATCTCATATATTGGCAATCAGCTCTTATATATAATAATGTATCTCAAAATTAAGTAATCGAGAATATCAAATATTTGTTGAGGTGATTTAATCATTCAAACATTCTATTTTGTCTGGATACGATTATTTCATAAAAGAAAGTCCACGAATATCTGGATGAATTTACAGCTCCAATGGATTAATAAATCTGCTTCCAAAAGATGCCCAATCCGAAAGGAACAAGACAGAGCAATTAGTAGCCTGCAATGGCTACAAAACTCCAAACAGAGACAACCTTAGAAGGACCAAACATCAAGGAGAATCGAACCCTTAATTCTAAGCCGTCCACTCTTCTCCAACCTACCTTGTATAAATCACCAAATTATAGACCCCCACATTATTGCTATAATTTTGGGTAAATATGGGAATAAAGGTTCATGGAATTGCATTGTCCACTTGCACTGCTCGGGTGTTGCTTTGTCTGTCGGAGAAGGGACTCGACTTCGAGCTCCTCCCCGTCGATGTTATGTCCGATGCTCATAGGAAACAACCCTATTTATCTCTTAATGTAAGATCGAATTATTTCTTGTTTCAGTTCATTTAACCAATAATTACATATATATTATCGATAAACCTTATCAAAATTACTGTCGTATATTTTTACCACAGCCATTCGGCCAGATTCCAGCTTTTGAAGACGGAGATGTCCAACTTTTTGGTAAGACCAAATATTAACTTATAGTATTACCTATAACAATTTAGGTAATAAGTATGTAAATTTGGATAATATATAAGATATCCCTACATTTACAAGTAAATGTATGATAATTTTTACAATTTTTTTCAAACAAAAGTTCGTCATTTTAACTTCATCAACGTATAATATATAAGTCAAGGAGCACGAAATAACATAATCTCAAATTATGGGCCATACTAAATGTTCCTCTATTATCCATCTTTTTCGACGCCAGAATCGCGAGCGATCAGCAGGTACATAGCCAAGAAATACAAGGACGTCGGAACCGATCTCCTCCGCTCCGGCGACTTCACCGAGTCAACCACCGTCGACCTCTGGATGGAAGTTGAATCCCAACAATTCAACCCTCCACTACACACCATCGTCCGCCAACTGATCGTGAACCCGTTGAAGATAGGGCTACCCCCCGACCAGAAGATCGTCGAGGCGGAGCTGGAGAAGCTGGGCAAGGTGCTCGACGTGTACGAGGAGAGGCTGTCCAAGTCCAAGTACCTCGCCGGAGATTATTACACCTTGGCTGATCTGAACCATATTCCTTACCTTTTTTACTTCATGAACACCTCGCATTCCGCCGTCGTGAGTTCCCGGCCACGTGTTAGGGCTTGGTGGGAGGATATCTCTTCCAGGCCAGCGACGGTGAAGGTGACCTCGGGGATGAAGATTCGTAGCGTTTGATTTTGGGGGACTTAATTATTGTCAGCAGTTTAATAATGTAATTTGGCTTGTTCAATTTCGAATTCCAATGTTTTTTTGTTTGACTTGAGATTGTCATCTTAGTTCGAATTATCGAATTTTGATTTTGATTGATATATACTTATGATTTTGCAATATAAATTAAGATGCCCATTTGAAAATTTAAAATCTCAGAAGACAAACTGTATATGCTAATTGCTAGTCCATCTTTATCTATTTATTAGTAAAATATTCATAAAGAAATAAACAAAAAAAAAATATATGTAACTCACTTATGTCCCACCAAGATAAGTTATAACATGTTAGCGCGATGACTGAATAAGAGACGTGATTAGAGCACCGCAATGTGAATAAAATTCGTCAGTTCTTTACCAAGAGAAAGAAATGGGAAAGAAAGGAAGTAATGAGGATTGAAGAAGAGGAAAAAAAATTTGGGATTTTAATAAAATTTCTAAATAACTTATAAATTTATCATAAAGATGATTTTTAATGTAGAACATGACAAAAAAAAAATGAAGGATGAATGTAAATTTATAAAACTCAGTTATCATGAATGCCTGAGATTTGCATCACCATCGGCTCATGGTCATTAAAGCCCATATTATCAGTAAAAGGGCCAAAAAATTAAAGCCCATTACCCAATTAAGTTGCAACACCATTTTGTTTGGAATTGATTTATCTTCCGCCCGTCGTCTTCCGTCTCTAAAACCCTAAACCCCCAAAAGGAGCTAGAAAAGGGGAAACCAACAGAGAAGTAAGTTTGGGGGTTTGCGTTAGAGAGAGAGAAGAGAGATGAGGCCGTTGGATGAGACGGAGACGACGGCGGTTTTCGAGAAGCTGTTCAAGTTCACGGGAAGCAACCTGAAGAACATCGTCAACAACCCATCCCACGAGGGACCCGACCCGGAACCCGGAAGGTACTGCTTCCGACTCCAGAAGAACCGCGTCTTCTACGTCAGCGAGTCCCTCGTCAAGCGCGCCACCAACGTGGCCCGAGCCAACCTCGTCTCCCTCGGGACCTGCATCGGGAAATTCACCCACGGTGGAAAGTTCCACCTCACCGTCCAGGCGTTGCCGTTGCTCGCCGCCAACGCCAAGCACAAGGTTTGGCTCAAGCCGACCTCCGAGATGTCATTCCTGTACGGAAACCACGTCGTGAAGGGCGGGTTTGGGAAGATTACGGATGGGATTAGTGCGAATGATGGGGTTGTGGTGTTCTCTATGGCGGATGTGCCGCTTGGGTTTGGGGTGGCTGCCAAGTCCACGGGGGATTGTGTGAAGCTTGATCCGAACGCGATTGTTGTCTACCACCACGCGGATGTTGGCGAGTACTTGCGGATGGAGGACGAGCTTTGATCGTGCCTTGTTTTGTTAACCAACTAGGGGGCGCGTGGATGCCTCCCACGAGGGTATGCATGCTTCCCTAATTTTGCTTGCTATTGGAATTGAGCAGACACCTCGGTTGCTCTGTATCTGATATAGCTATCTATGCGTTTATCGATTTAGCAATGTGCTTTTAATTTTGTAATCTATGCATTGTTTGAGATGCTCCGAAGTGTTTTACTGGAACTCTGTTCGTCGTGATCAAAGTTTGTTTGTATCTTGGGGATTTCGAGAATATTGCTTTGCTATGGTTAGTTAGTAATGGTCTGCAAACTGTCTTCTTCGATGCCCCGTGTTTGACCAACTTTGATCCTTGTTTGACTTGGGCATGTATGTAGCCTTAACTGATTGTGGTTCTTTGTTATATGCTTCCCCTCCTTCATTTGCACTAGGAACTTCAAGATACTGGATAATGTCCTCTAATCTGCTTGCTCCACTATCCATTGTTGTTATCATCGATTATAACTCTACACAACATCATCATCATCATCATCATCATCATCAAAATTTGTTCAATCATTGGATGACTTGGGGATGGGCTAATTTCTAAGTGTAGAAAATCCGCAAACTCGTAGAGTTAAAATTTTGGTTTCGCCATAGAGATTCTTAACATGTTGATTGCATACCCATTGTTGTGTTTACATGACTCATTTTTCGCACGTTGACAAAGAATAAAAACGTGTACAATTTTCTATCGAGTCTCATTTGAGGAGGCATGTTGAGAATCTCTCATCGGTTATATTTGAAATTGGATTTGGAAATTTCAATTTTTCTTTATTTTTGAGACAGAAGAATCGGGCTGTAGATTATCAATGAGTAGTAAGTATATTACGGGTAGATCTATTTCCCATCTACCACCAGACTAGGGGAAGGAAATGCCTCAATCCTTCTTCACCATGCTCTAATTTGATTCCGGTTATCGGATAGCTAGTTCTTTTGTATTAGATTACTTTTCTTTTATAAGTAACAACCTACAAAATCTCCTACATTGGTGTTGAACGAGTAACATTGCATCTCCGATGCCACTGTCCGATCTAAACTTTCATTTCACCTACGAATCCACTTCGAACAACATATTAAAACAATAACCAGAACTCGGTGAGATGGATGACCAATTTCCACACCGGCCAACATCCCAAATCAATAGCCAGGTCTCAGTGAGATGGCCAAAGATAACTAATTAGTAATTAGGTGACATAATTTGTACATAATAAATCAATCTTTCATACCTAAATAGTGTCAAGAATTGGTAGAAAAAAAAAAGAGGAGCTGCGCATCCGGGGAATCGAACCCCGGTCAGTACCGTGGGAGGGTACTATGATACCACTACACTAGATGCGCCTGGATGTTCGATTGAAAATCGAAGCTATTAAAAAGAGTTGGAGCTGCTCAAACTTGACTTTTAACAATCTAGCCCAGCTCAAAGAGCAATTCTTCGTATCATTCCAGAGATTAATTTATTTTGTAATTTAATACCTTTATGTTGAAATGTAGCGGAAACTATAGTAATTTAGTTTCAGCTGAGATTTTGAATAGATAGATTTTCCAATAATTCATTTGTTAATCCTCCATCCAGATCACTTTCTCGTTTAGCCTAATAGTGCATATAATCTTTGTCATTTTCGAGGAATTTCGAATCGTCCTTCGGAATCAGAACTCTTCCTAATGAGGAATTTATACTTCCATGTACCCATCCAGATGTTTAACTACTTTATACTCTACAGTGTGCATCGTTCATTGTAAATGATGTCATTTCCATTCTTCATTTTTTAATACCAAAGTTTGGCATATTGCTTCACCGCATTATACTTTTATCAGCTATAAATTATATTCTTTTGTTTAACTAACCCCTCACTTTTTCCACGAGAGCCTCTAAAAAATACTCCATCGATGAACCTTGATTTCTAAGGTTTTTAGTTAGGTATAAAAAAATAATAAGATCGAAATAGATTATTTTTATGTTCATTGTTATTTTTACGTTTTATTTTACTCTTCGTTCTAATAAATTTTGTTGTTGTACTTCTTTTTTCTTAAGATTTTAAATTGGATATAATTTTTTTAATGTGATTTTTTATTATAATGCATATATATACGAGGGTCATGGAGAACAAGTTCGCATATCATTTTATAATTAATACCCATTAAGCGATGCCGTGGCGGATAAAATTAAAGATATTCGTTTTGCTAAAGGTAATTCATGACCTTGCTTTAGGTACAAATAAAAATTTAATAATATTAATTTTTATTCGCAGAATGGCATCGGTTTATCTCGTATCTTTCCTTTTGAGGGGTACATTTCCTATAAGTTAAAAGTTTTTATGTATATCAAATGTCATTTCAGGACTAACTTTTTTTATGTATATCAAATGTCATTTCAAGACTAACTTTTTATTATATAAAAGCGTCTAGGTCTAGCCTTAGAGAGGATACTTTTATTTCTTAAACAATAATTATAGTATTGGGTATTAATCAAATTTTCTATCAGTTAATATTCATATTGATTCTCGATATGTCTAGGTATCATATTAATTCTCGGAACAGAACTAATGTGTACCTCTAGCTTTACGTGACATTACGCTTTAAATATTTTGGGTAAACATTCACTGTTTCACCTATTCTCACATCACTTAGCCGAAGATGTAGGTTTATGCGTTGGCGGATTTATAGATGGTTATGGAAATTACATTTTACAGCGTAAAATTAGTACAACGTGAGTTTCTCTATTGAAATAATTTTTTTCTAATACTCTAATTTCTTATATAGTTTTATCAGTAAATTTTTAACCAGGTTCACGAATACAACATTGAAAAAGAAAATTTTACATTACTTAGACTGTATATATTAGCATTATTAATATAAAATATAAACAGAAATGTTACCATTAGACTGTAAATTGTAGTAGAACTTTTACACTTAAATTGGAAGATAAGTTATTTCATCTTAACTCAGAGGTCTAAATTCTAAAAAAAAATAGAAATCTTGAGTTTGCTCGTTTAAAAATATAAGTGTGTTTAAATATTAGTTAATTTTTTTTATATCTTTAAAAAAACTATCTTATTTCAACATAGATCAATCAGTTTAATAAGCATATAAATATATGAACCAAAAAATCACATGCATAGATCACTAATTCCCTGGACAACGTTCACATAAATTCCAACGTTCATGATCGATCCAGATATACCGAAAGCTTTTCAATATATTCCTTCCGTGTTGTTCACATAAATTCATGTAAAGAAGTTTCTGGGAATAAGTAGAATCATCTTCAGAAAGGGGTTCAATTAACGGCAGTCGTTATCTGGTGATTCGCGACTAGTTTTTTTTTTCTCGGGAAAATTGCCATTTTTTTATTACTAGGAAATTGCCTAATTGTCAGTTAATATGCTATACCACAGTGGATATATTATTATCTGAATCGGCGTTTATGCACGTACGATCATGATGCCAAATTTTTTGTAAATTCATTAGCGTACCATTTAACGAACATCTTACCTATGAACACAGTTCAACAGAACGCCACAATCTACATGAGAACTGTCCCACCAAAAACAATATACATGAGAGTTTTAACATGCGTTATATCCTCAAAATTTATTGAATTTTTTTTTTGCCAGAGTTTAAAATCATCATATGTGAAATCGACGTTGTGTCCTAACGAGTCGATTAATATTTTAGTTTACTATGATGTAAAAAAAAACCTTATTTGGACCTCTTGTGGAAGAGAAATGAATTGAGCTTTAACATCTTGGAATCATGACAATAATTGGTGAGGCTCAAAATTAGTTTTCGTGAGGTATAAATAATGGAGAGAAAAAAAGACAAATTTAGACATATCTTCAAGCTAGGTTAAATTAATCAAATTATCATTGTGAAAGGGTTGGCAATAGTTGGCATTGGTGTCGGGTTGAAGTCTCGGTCTCAGACCACGACGCACGAGTACAAACTGCGGCGTGTTTGAGACCAAAAATTGCCGACATTGAAAGAATGTGCCCTAAAGCATTATATTACGTTTACGGTGTATATATTGTTTGTTTAATTAACATGTCCCATCTTTTGACACTATACACTATTATGAATTTACTTTGTGAGAGCATGTTAAAAAATAATACATTAGAAGTTGTCCGAGTTTAAAATCTTATTGTTCATAATTTTTTTTTGTTAAATGTGCTTATTGTAATGTTTACATTGTTTAGTTAGATTATATTTTATAAATTTTTATTTGGTAAACATGTCCCATAGTTTTACAATATGTTTTTTTCTTCATATTATCTGATAAACATTTATTCTCAATTAAATTTTGGTATTCATCATTTTATCTGGTAATTATATATTTAAAAAAGTAACTATTAGCTCTATCCAGTATTCAAATAAAAACAGGTATCAAATTTTGGTGGATGCTCGAAATAAAAATAGTGTAAGAATGAAGTGTTTCAAACACAGTTTAAAAAAATATTCAGTGGGAACAATTATTCAAACGTTGGACCTCCAAAAAAGCAACAGGTTCCAATTCCAGCAAACCAGAATTCAGTATCCTCGCCGAATCAAAGAACAGAGAATTTATTAATAATTATTTATTTTGCTCTCAATCCTTCTGGGGCGGCCCTCGTTCATCTATGTGGCTATTTGCGTTCCCATTATGGTTTTTATTTCCACTCATGAATTTCTGTTATTTCAGGAAATATTGAGTCTGATAAAAGCAGTTGTTAGCTTTTAATAATTAATTTCAATCAAAATTAGTATATTCACTGAATTCTGATTTCAACGTATGGACCGTTTAAATTATATGTACAATTTACGACATATGGACCATTTAAAATATATGTACAATTTTTATCTCTGTACATACTACTTTATCTACGACTTGTAGCTTTCCCTATAATCGGTCTCAATCCACGCATTTTTTTGCCTTCCAAACCACAAGGAATTTAGAAGATTCCTATCATGAGCGAAATGTGGTTAAATTGAAAAAGAGTCCAAGGAAAATGATCAATTTGGATTCTCTCCAATCCATTTTCATTTGCAAATAAACAGGGGATAAAATTAAAAACGAGCCCATAAGACCAAACTCATTTAATTGTCTCCCACATATCAAAGTTTAAGTTATATAAAGTCTACATCCACATATATTAGTAAATATTACCAACCATGTCTACAATTTTTTGGTTAAGTTATAATATTAATAATTATATTTTTCATAAATTGAGCTATAGAGTTCTCTCGATTTCTCTAGATCTTGTATCATTAAATCAAATATGTTTTTTGTATTGCCACCGTACAAGTTATTCTATGTTCATCAATCTTAACTATAATCTCAAGTTTTAACTTAGCTAATTGCATTATAATCATTTGTTTTAAAATTCATTACCAAGTATTTGATGGTCTAACTAAAATATTTATTAATTAGTTAGGTAGATACAAATGTACTTGTGAAAAAAAAAAAATCCTCCTTGTTGTAAAGAAACATACTCCCCTCTATAAATACCCTATACCGCCTCATGATCAACTCCATCTCTAAGCCAAAAGCACAGTTAACACTACAAACACACTCTCCTCGACGATAACCTAAAAATGTCAGGTGTGTGGGTCTTCAAAAACGGCGTCGTCAGGCTGGTGGAGAACCCGGCAGCCGAGACCCAGGACAGCAACCGGCAAGAGTACAACCCCCGCCGGAAAGTGTTGATCCACACTCCAACTAACGATGTGATAACCTCGTACTCTGTCCTCGAGCGGAAGCTAACGTCGCTCGGGTGGGAGAGGTACTACGACGACCCTGACCTCCTCCAGTTCCACAAGAGGTCAACGGTCCACCTCATCTCACTCCCTAAGGACTTCAGCAAGTTCAAGTCCATGCACATGTACGACATCGTCGTCAAGAACCGCAACATGTTTGAAGTTAGGGATATGTAATGATTTGGGTGTTACTTATTCGTATCGTGTACTTGTCGGTTTGAAGGTTTCATTTCTCTTCGTGGGTTTTGTGATTATTGATGAAGATGGATAATTAATCCACTTCGTTGAAGTTGTGATTCTGTTTTTGTTGTGTTATGATGTGGGAAATGGGTTGGTTTGTGTGCTTAGGGTTAATTGGATTAGTCGAAAGTACGTATTTAGGTGTGTTATGTCGTGTAAATTTGGGAAGATTAACCCTTGTCGTTGGTAATGAAGCAGATCTTTAATTGTGTGACTTTAACTTCTTCAGTTTAAATTTGGATGAAATATATAAATTTATACTACTCAAAATCTTAAAAAAATAAATATCTAAAATTTTTATACTTACAAATTAGCATTATCATATTTGCAATCAATAAATGAATAAATTAATACACTTTCAAACTAAATTTATTGTGTTAAAATTTGAACAGATTTCATAACTTCTCATGCTATGTCATGAGGTAGCCGACAACAATAGACCACATATTCCACAATAACAATTCACTGTGATGTGATATTGAAATTCTCACATCGCTAACTGAAGTATTGCAAATCGTGAACCTTAATCCACTTGACCCACCAACCATCTCGATTAGGGTTCATCAACCTTGTTGTCATGGCACGTTTTTCAATTGTAAGTTTAGAAACAGCAATTCTTATTAAAAAAAACAAGAGAGTTCGGAAACAGTTGGTTCAAACATAACCGCGATCACGATTACTTATATCAATTTCATATTTTTTCAAAGAAAAACTTTACTATATGTAGTTTGTTTATAATTGTATAATTTAATTTGCCGGGAAGTGTAATCAAACTCTTCATATTCTACCCTCTTTTTTTTTTTTGAAAAACCTGAATGACTATTCTTCGTCTGTCCAATAAAGTAAAAAATGAATGGGATTGATGGAGGCAGACAAAGTAACATCAAACTGAGGTAGGAGACAAAAGCATTTCCCTGAAATGGCAAGATTTTGCTGATTTTGTGGTGCAAAGATATTTATATACTCCGTGACACATCAATGGACCTTTTACCTGTAATAGAAAAGCTTCCGAGAAAGTGAAAGGAAAGTACGTGCAAAAATAGAGGATAGGGATGTAAGCTATAGTAAGGTCCACTACCACAGCCCATGCTCCCATGAAAGGAGAAGCAATGTGCCAGCTGGGTGCCCATTGCAATTTGAAGTAGCGTCCAAATTGAAGCAAAATTTGATACCAACGATTATTCGGATTGTAAAAAAGGTTGTTTTAGTTATTAAAAAAAAATCGAACTTGATTTAGAGGAATCCAGATTATTTGTTCTAAGAACAAAATCTACATGTCACCACCACCTTAAAAGATCCTACATGGCAGCAATAATTGTGCTCTGGGAGCCATGAACATGTCGGATGATTTCAACTCTTCAACTGCTAATGTTACTATATATAAAAAATCATAAAATTCAACATATGAGTGAGGCAAACCCAGTCCTTGGAAATATATGATATTTCGTCGGACTACTAAGGACAATAATAATTTTAAGAAAGATTTAGTTGAAGTTTTGCTAATTAATCCGATAATATTCATATTAAACATGTTCAATTTTGTTTTTGTGGGAAATGGGGCAGTAGTGTGAAGAGCAGTATAGAAGCCGAACTGCCGAAGCACTGAAAGATGCCTGTAATGGTTCAATGATCTATCCTATCCGTAAGTTGTGGAGAGACAGAAATCTCATTTAATGTGGTGTAAGAAAGAGAGATGGGTTTGTCAGAAGGAATAGGTAGATCCTATATATGATGATTTGTCATCTCAAGTTTTGATTTAATTCCCAGTGGATGGCTAGGGCTTGTGTAGTTCTGTCTTGTCAAATTCATGCCATGCTCCCAGGTTGGATTGGAATCAGCATCAAGCTTGCAGAAGGAAAAGCCTTTTTTCATTTAATGATTTTGTTAAATATTTAGATTCGATGCTTAGTTGAATTTTCTTGAATTTAAAAAAGGTTAGATTGGTCCAGCTATTAAGAAATTTGGATTTCTTAAAAGAATGGTATTTGATCTAATATCATATGTGGTAGAAGAATTTTAACTCTCACAATGGATAAACTAATAGTGTGAAAATCTGCCAAAACAAACTTCACCATCGAGACCAAATACACAATTAATTGGCTTCTAGGAGTTGAAATTCTCACGTATTAAGTTGGAATTTTATGGCTTCATGTGTGTAATTTTAAGAAAATGTTTTTCTGTTTGCGAATGTGGATATATTACTACAATTAGAATTGAAAGATGGGAGGAGTGTCCGGATAAATTATTCAGAAACCAGGCACCACATTTTCGTTAGGGTTTGGCAGATTACGACTTCTGCGGTGCGTCTATTGTAAATACGTATGAATGTCACTACCCTAGTTACGTAGCTCACAATAAAGTTGTATTTTCTTAATTATATTCTCTTATGTTTTTCAACTCCTCGACGTGGAAAGTGATTTCTCGAATCTCGAAACGAATAGTGGTGAACCATTTTCAAATATGTAAATTCGTAGATATTTATTGGGGGACGAATATATACTTAGAACAAAATAAGATTGTACTAAAAGATGACGACACGTTTTCTATAAAATTTTAACGAGTAACTGTATATCCTCATACAGTTTTTATGTGGCTTAGGACTCCCAGAGATTATGGAGGTGTGCAAAGACACTGGCAACTCTCATCGTATGAAAGGGGTGCACTGTCCAATTATGAAAACCATGCAAGAGGATCAATTGAAAAATATATCCTACACCAAAATTAGGCAAAAAGAACCAAAGTAAAATATTGGGTTCAGGGCCGGTGTGAAGAGTAGTGGCCAATTTGCCTGCAGGGGTTGGATTTAAAAAGATTAACCAAAATGGGGTCGTCAGAAAAAGTTTTCCCTGTCTGGGGTCGGTACAAAACCGCAAAAATAAATGCGGTTTCGGCATGCCCAAAACCGCGTTTATTTCTGCGGTTTCAACCCAAAACCTCACAAATTTCTGCGGTTTTGTGCACTTAAATAAATTAAAAGTTGCGGCTCGGCTCGGCTGAGTGGTATGAATCTGGCGACCAACTTAATCCAAAAGCTCGGCTCAAACTCGGCTTGATGGCTTGGCTCAACTTAATCCAAAACGCTTTGATGGCTTGGCTTCCAAAAACGCTGGCGTTTTCGGGAAAATGGCTGGGACTGGTTTAATTTTTCTCCTTTATATCCCAATAGTATATTTCAATATTTACAAATATAAGATCATATGAGGCTTCTTCTCCTCTTTCTATAATCTCTTTTCTTTTTCCTTAAGTAATATAGGGGAAATCCAGCCCTTAACGAGGTGTTTAGTAAAAACAAATGTACCCGAATTTGATCCTTAAAGTCCATTTGAAGACAGTTATTTATGACTTATTTGGGAGATTATTTTATTATAATTAGATAAATTATTTATTATAATTAAATAAATTATTTTATTATAATTGATGAAACAATTTTATTTAATTCATTTTATCTAAAACAGTCCTGATTTATATTACCCGCGTGGACCAAATCCAACCATTTTCTTAATACCCAATTTACAAAATATAGTAAAAAGGTTCCAAAAACTTCTCGAGAAGCAAGATGTACTCACATATCAGTCATTCCTTTTTAATAATAAATGTTGCATGGTGTCGGAAATTAAATTAGAATAAATTAACTAATTTAAATTAGAATTAATAATTTTACCAAAAAATATCTAATAATTAATTAACATTATTGCGTTATGAATGAGTGATACCTAATTAACCATAACAAACTTGGCTGAGGCCTAAATTGAAATTAATCTATTCAATAAATTTCTGAATAAAATTATTTAATTCTGGAAAACATCTACCCATCCAAATTGGGACACTAACTAAGAATTTATTGCCAACGATGGGTCCAAAATCATTCGAACAAAAAAAATTAAACGGTACGCAGTTGATTGTACAAAAAATCAATTTGGGAAAAAGCCTGAAACCGCATAAAATCATGCGGTATTGTGCATGGCTCATGGTGAGCTGAGCTTGTTTTTTCGAAGCTGATGTCCGAAACCGCAGATTTTTTGGCGGGATTACAAAACCGCAGAAATTTGTGAGGTTTTGGGTTGAAACCGCAGAAATAAACGCGATTTTGGGCATGCCGAAACCGCATTTATTTTTGCGGTTTTGTACCGACCCCAGACAGGGAAAACTTTTTCTGACGACCCCATTTTGGTTAATCTTTTTAAATCCAACCCCCTGCAGGCAAATTGGCCAAGAGTAGTAGTATAAGTTGACTCATGAGTCATGACCTCGAATTAAGATAAAATGTTAATGTTGTGTATTTCACACTAATCTACGCACGTGGGAAGATAGAACGTTACCTAACACATTAGGTCCCATTAGTGTTTCAATTATAGACGTGCATCGAGAATAGGACTGTAATTTGAGCGGTAGAGAATTTCCTGGGCCTCTTGTGTTTGATGGCACAGCAATTAATTCTATAGGCGGGGCCGTCCAAAGTAACGGGCCTATTGCAACGAATACAAGCAAACTATAGGA
The DNA here is from genome assembly GCA_012979155.1 of Hypericum perforatum. Classification (NCBI taxonomy): domain Eukaryota; kingdom Viridiplantae; phylum Streptophyta; class Magnoliopsida; order Malpighiales; family Hypericaceae; genus Hypericum; species Hypericum perforatum. The sequence goes on from SOPF01028729.1 coordinate 16,422, forward strand.
TATCCGATTTTACGAGAAGATTCACTGAATCAACTAATTCAACCAAGTTCGAACTATGATGTTCGATTATGTAAGACGAAGTTAATTACATGATCTATCACAAATAAAAGATAATTACATCATCTTAGCTACATCTTGGAATCGAAAACTGACGATGGAGCGATCGAATCAACAAATAAGTTCGTGAGAAAGATGGAGCAGACTTCAAGACCACTGCAATGGCGGCGGTTGGCGAAGATCGGAAGCCTTATCTAGTTCGAGCAATTGAATCCGTGACATACGGAGAGCCAGATGACAAGAATGAGAAAGATTAAGATCCCTAGGACAACCAACTTGATCTTCATGTTCTGATACCACATCTTCCGAAGGAGTTGAGTGCCTTGCGCCTTGTATTGTTGGGCCTGCAGTTTTTGTTCGGAGGTTGCAACGGTTAGACGAGGTGCGAGGATGGGAATCTGAGACGGGATTGAAAGATCAGCGTACCTGGTTGTGCAGATCCTCGGTCTTGTCGGTGAGAGTGGCTATGGATTCACCTCTCTCAATTGCCTGAAAGATTGGCACAAGAGCATTTAAAATCAAAATGTAGTAGAGATATTCCCCGAGTCGATCACTTTCTAATGAAGACACGGACTTCTGAATGCTAATACTCCCATGGAGCCATGAAACTTTTACTCCACCGACATGAAGGTCGGTGTCGGTTCATCAGCAGCATAAATTACATGCAGATGAACCTTCATTCAGCAATCTGCACCTTTGGAGCCAGTTTTTCAGCTACCGAAGGGAACATTTGAGTACAAACTCGGGGAGGGGCTATATCACTCTAGTATTCAGACAAGAGAATGCAGCAGAACCTCAATGCAATAAAGGGCCACAAGGATGATGCACAAAGTCTACGGAAAGATTAGTAGAAAGGCAGATAAAAAAAGGTTCAAAGAAGCACCAAGGAGTTGCCAAAATGCCTTTTCCCCCGAGTAGTATACTACTTACCTTGTCAATGTTCACTATCATTATGTTTTTAACTTCTGACACTTGCGCCTTCACTTTTATTAGCTTATCGATCTCTTCAGCATGTTCGACAACATATTTCATGTGCTCTTTCAAAATTGGCCTGAAATAACGATTGCACTATCTCAATTCATCACGGCAAGTATAAGTCGATCAAGATGATTCCTGTCCTTTTCTAACAAATGAAATGCTAGCATCTAGTGTGCACTTACCCGAACTCTTTGTTTAGGCTTTTTGAGGCAGCTGTATCTGCTTTACCACCCCCATATCTTTTCTTGAAGTCTGCTTTGACACGTTCCAAAAACGCAATAGAAATCTGCTTGCTAACCGATTCTTTGGCGACCACACAATACGCTGCAAAATGAAGAAAGCAAGAGGTTACCAACCACAGGAATATCGCCATTAAACATGGTTGCTTCCATGTTACAGTGATTTGTGAGCTGCATAAGCTACAGAAAAGCACCAGGCGAAGGCCCTGACCCTCCTGAGTCCTGAACTAATTGGTGCGAGTATCAAGCAACAATAGTGGGTCATGTGATCAACTCGCAGTCTGATATCATATTAGAATCTCTCGGAGATTTTAACAGCTAAAATAAAATAGGAATACCCCCTCCTTCAAGCAAGCATATCTCACCAACTCAACCAACAAACAAACGCAAAAGAACAAAAGCAGCTAGCACAAACTACAATCACAAAGCATGTGGGATTCGAAAACAGCTAGAAGCCCAATTAAAGAAGCCAACCAAACACCAACAAACCATAAAAAGTTTCCATTTTTACTTCACCCAATGAGCTGTCCAATAAGCTGGTAGATTCAAATTCACAATTCCACTCAACCAAGTCCTCCAATCTTACAGAATAAAGTTCTCGTTTTTATATCGCAATTTCCGTATCCAACCCAAATCTATAACGCAACGGATCGGTAGACTTATTCCATTAACCAAAAATGCTGACTAAAATTAGACTTAGAAACAATGTAATTATTGGTTCAACAACATTGCGAGACAGAAACTTGAATCCGACAATGCTCGAACTTTGGGACACAAAGATTTAGTTACCGTAGCCGTGATCAAGGAGGAAGTTGAAGGTGTGGTGGTCGCAGTTATAAGTGAACTTGTCGTTGGAAGAAGGAAGCCGCTGGAGACACTGGGCCGCGATGGCCGGGAAGTTTCCGGTGAACTGTGTGTACTCCGACACCACCACCGTCCCCCTCGCCACGAAGCTGTATATGAACCAGTCCTTCTCCGATCCTTCCCGGCCGCCGGTGCTGCTCATTGTTCTTTCTCCGGACGACGAGACGCTACACGGGAAATGGGGTTTTATTTCCTCTGTGTCGGATTTTCGGGACAGAGGAGATGTAGATCGAGCTCTGTCCCTTTCTTCTTCCTGTCCTCTGTCCTAAGCTAGTGTGTGTGTTTTGTCTTCGTTTGCTTTTATTACCCGTTTTTTTTTGTGTGCCTTTTCTCTAACTTTGCGGCGAAGGAAGAGATTCACTTTTTTTCTTTCTTTTGCTCTGTTTTGGGTTTGGCTTTGAAAATTTTGTTGGAATTTGAAAATATTTTCTAACATGAGAAAAGTTTTTTTTTTAACAGTAACACAAAGACTATATTAATAAGATAACATTATAATACAGAGAAAAAAAGAATTGACAACAAAAATAAAAGAATCATACAACAGACGAAACTAGATCGTAGTCCATAGAGTATCACGATCAACATGAAAAAAGTCTAGATTAGTAATTTGTAGTTTCAAATTTTCATAATATGGAAAAAGTCTCAATTGGTTGGAATTTGTAGAAACTTCGTGGTGCGATCAAGTATTTATTATTTAAACCTCCCTATTATATATTTTTTTTCTTTCCGGATGGTTTAGACTTTAGTCGAAGATTTAGGAGAGGAACAAGGATTCGGTCTCCGCGGCGTCCACAAATAGATTAATTTAAATATTCAAACCTAATTAGACCGTCATCTCAAATCTACGCGGGGTTTCATGTGACAAGTTCACGTGTTGGTATTACTTTATTTCTCTCTGATTAAGTTATTAATGATCGATCTTGAAACTCGTTTATCAAATTTATGTTTTATTAATCGTCAATTAATTGCGTAATTTTGTCTTAGTTGATATAAATGTCAAATATCGTAAATTAGTAACGTTAACAACTTGTTTGGAATTAAATATTATTTGTTGGTGGGATTGCAGAAAAATGTTAGGGATGAAGGAAGCTGATTCATGGCGGATGACTTTCGGCTTGCCAATTTAACTGGCGGTTTAATGGTTTCCTCTAATTTTCCCTGCTTCTAGGCTTTAAACCCAGTGATGATACCGAGTGATGACCGTTGATTGCTGTTTCTTTTCTTCTAATTTAAGATATAATTTGCAGGGATCCGACCCGAATACTCCACATTCGACGAAAACATCGACCATATTTCAAGTGAAAACATCTAAACATATTCTCAGCTCTACTACGTGGCAGCTTGTCATGTCGCCACGTGATGATGACAATTTCATTGGCAACTGCATCAGCGCTGTTATATGCACACACATTAGGAAATGTGCCAACTCTACATCATGCTGACAACACACTAATCGATTGGACCACGCAATCTACGTGGTGGCTGGCGTGGTCTTAGACCAGTCAACGAGCGTTGACCAATCCACTTTAACTGACAAATTGGGCCTGATGAATCTGGGCTCAATCTCGCAGAATAATGATTAAGATTAGGCCCTATGTCTAATATGGATTAACCGAAAGTTAGAAACTAATTGATAAAGTTTGTTCTTATGTATAGAAACTTTGAATTTAAAACTATTGAAAAGTACAATTTAGCATTGTGTAAAAAATTGTGTTAAATCTTAAATATGATAAAAAATTTGAATATAATAAATTGGTGGACGCACAATCCGGAACAGTGGCATCATCCAAAGGGTAAGAATTAAGATGCGTCGTCCCTCCCCCGCCCAAGCGACTCAGCAAAAAATTCAAAATTTGAGTGAGTGAGGTCTATAGAATCAATCAATCATCCATCCCCCAGGCCCCAACCATATCGTATCGATTAAATAAATAAAAGTAGCACCGACACCAAATTTAACCAATCTTAAACTATCCCACTCCCTTCCTTCTTCCTCCGGCTGAGCCCAACCGTCTCCTTCTCGATGGCCAGCTCCGACTCCACTTCCTCCCCTCTCCCTCTCGCCCCCGTCCGTCCCTTCTCTCTCTACGATTGCGCTTTTTTACAGTTAAGCTTTATCGTGTGTAGATCCACACATGATTTCTTTACTCTCTCTTTTTTTCTTTACTGTTGCAGAGGAAGGAGAACTCGACGCCCATCGGCTCTAAGATCGCGGTACCAACCATTCCCTTTCTTCGCCCTCTTTATTTATTTATTATTATTATTATTGTTATTCGAATTTGGGATTTCCAAATTTTTGGAGTGGGAAAGGTGTTGACTTGGTTGGGTGTTGTTGACCTAATAGGAACTGAGCGAGTCTAGAGCGGAGCTTCTTAATCGACTCCAGAGCTTGAAGCAGGTTAACACACACACACACACACACACACACACACACTTAGTTGGTGATCTGTGGTAACCGACAATTTTTAACCTCTTGATTGATTGCTGTTGTGGATTGTGGTGCTTAGGATTTGCAGAGCTGGCGGATGAAGGTTGACACCCAAGTCAAGGTGCATCGCAATGTGAGTATCCCCAGTCGTTCCGATTTCCTTTTGTTTTCTCTAGGTTTTTAGGGTTTGCCATGCCGGTATTGGTGGTGATCGTTTGGTTTGTGGTCTCTGGATTTGTACTCGAGTTGAATTGGAATGCCCAGTGTGGGTCCGGGATTGTTGTTGTACTGGTTAGAAGCAAGCCATCCTGCACGAGATGGCGATATATGGCAAGATTTAGTCGCTTGTTTGGACCATCCGCACTGTGTGGTCTTGTATACTTAAGACATTGTCCTGCGATTGCGGATGATACTTCTGCAAAAGGTCTCCCTAGCATCTTGTCTCCCTAGAGCTCTGTCAAGCCAAAGTTCGGAAATTTTGAACTTGTGGAATGGAATGGTGGTATTGTTTGATGCATAAATCTCTCTTGCCCTTGCTTCAACCAAGTCCGGGTACTCATTCTGTAAAGTTTGTGCAGGAGTTGACAGAGCTGAAGAAATCGTTGAATGTTGAAGTGGAACAACTTAAATCAGTACGACAATGACCATCGTTTGCATCCTCCCTTTCTGATTTGTATTATTCGTTTGGTCAAATCTATCTTTCCTGAAACAGGACTTCCAAGAACTTCGAAGTACCCTTACACAACAACAAGAAGATGTATCAGCCAGTCTCAAAAGTCTGGTATGCCCAGCTTCATTTCGTTAATAACCTTGCCCCTTATTGTACTCATTGTTACCACCCTTTCTGTTTACGAACTTTTGCAGCTTCAAGATCGCTCTCCGAATGCTAAAGGAGAGGCTGCTGAAGATCATCACGTCGAAGCAGAAGACCAATGTCTTCCTGCCGCAATTGCAGAGCATAATGTAAACACAGCAGATGACTAATATTGCTTTGAAATGTTTGTAACCGCGATCTTGATTTGAAATTTGAAATCCCCCATCAATGAAGAAATTTATGGTTTGCACGCTGCAGAACACGCCCTTCAGATTTTCTGTTATTTCTTTTGTAATTATCATCGGCACCACCACAATGCACTCCAAGAACAAAGACTGGTATCAATCATATTGTCTCAAACCAGACGTGGGTCCAAAGCCTTGTACACAGACAATCAAAGTGCATTCCCTCGTACAAAATTTCACCTGATATGTATTGCTATGCAGTACGAACAATCAATTGTAACAATTGCTACCCAATTATCTCCACCACTTTCATAACGACTAATTGCAAATCCATCATTACTATTAATAGTTGTCCTCGCTTAACCAATGTGTTTCGAGTTTGATCCAAACAAAATAATGTTAAATACAAAGAGCTTTACCACATGGAGCTGTATTACCCTATCTGTCGTTTTCTTGTATCCAACCCAGGATACGGTACAGTTCATTCACATGTACTAATTTTGAGCATATGAACTTTGTTCGTAGGCTGTTTCTATAATGTTTAGTGTCAGCAATCTCTTCTACGATATGGCGGTAGCATCATGGACAATCTCTTACTTACAAAGCATGCGATGTTTTCAACTCCATTAATACACGCATTGCGCTATATAATATAAGAAATGTTCTGCAGTTTGTTTAATAACTAAATTCAGTTAAGTTTCTACAATAAGGTGACGAGTGGGTTCCCCTCTTACATACTACTACTAGCCTATCGTGGCCCTTCTCCAGAAAAATGGGAACATCATCTGGAAAAGAATTTGCCCTGATATTTCACTTGGGCACGGCCACCACCAAAATAATCTGCAACTACAGTTACTTCCTTCGCTTTCCCTGCTAGAAAAAAAATGCACACATCAGCATCCAACACCAGCATGTCCACCATACAAAACGATATTGGCACACTTACAGTGCTCAGGTATTCCTCCATTGTTAATTGCTTCCGCTTCTTGAAAGCACTCGAGCTCTCTGTCTGTCTTCCTGTCGGTCGCTTGGATGGCGTCGTCATGTTCTGAGATAAATATCAGAAAAACATGGCATATTAGTCAAAGGTAGCAATTGATGCAAATTCAACAAAAGTTTGTCCAGCAGAAACAAGTGCTGATGAGTGGGATTCACTAAGAGAGCATATAAACTGTTGGAAATGGGAAGAGACCTTAGCAAGTTTCTTCTCCTTTCGGGCCTGCCTCTCCCTCTCATCATATTCCTGGTTTTCCTTCTCCACCAGCCTTATTAAGGTATCACATCTCCTTGCGAGTTCTTGGGTTGTGCGGGACTTCACAAACCAATCAAATCGAAACAATGGTGACGTACGGAATGCTGCCTTCAGCTCATCCCAGTTCCCATACCCAAGCTTATGAACCATGCAAATCTGCTCATTGCAAAACATTCAAGAGGGTGTTGAATATTTTAGCATCTAGGGAAAGAAAAAAAACTCAAAACAGGAAACAACTCACCATGAACCGGTCGCATTCTTCGTTATACAATTTCCCTTTGTTCTGACCATACTGGATCTTCAGTTCAAGCCAAGGGTTCTTGTAGCGATCTAATTTCTTCCCAATAGCTTTCATAATCTCATCTTTACGAGAAATTCTGGCCTCCCCTCTTTCTATGTTCTTAATGATCCTATCATAATCTGCATCACCACACAGTAAACAAGAAAAAACATTTTCAGATGAGCCGAGTACTGAGCCCTGCAACACAACATCAACACGCCACTCTAATAAACAAGTGATTGAACATGCTAAAATCTTTTGGCATTAAATGGACAGGATAGCCATAAAAATCATTTATGCGAACCAAAAACCCAGTTTGCTCAGATAAACCAACATGCTTGCGGCAAATAAAAGTTATCACCACATGACAAAACACTTAATCGATATTTGAAAAGATCAAGAGCCTCTGCAGGGGAGAAGACCATCTTTTAGCAAAGTGAGAATACAGGAGTGAGTGACCAATAGAAAACTTTTTCCAACACATCTTCTGACCAGGAGAAAATAAAATGAAGTTGAATTAATTACCATTTAGCTCTTTGTATCGTTCCTTGAAAACTTTGGCATATCTTTCAACTTCCTCCTCTGTCTTGCCTTCCATTTCAGAAGCAATGCTCTTTATGTCGTTACGACCATATTTCTCACAAGCCCGTATGAAGCTATTGAAGTCTCTTCTACTCCACGAAGAAAATCCCTAAGCAGCACCACAAAAACACAAAGTTAGCAGAAAAGAACTTTCCTTGAAGACGAGTACCATTTACCACAGGTATTACACTAACCTCTTCCAACAGTCTCTCCTTCTCTTCTAGTTCTTCTGGAGTCAAGGGTTCTCCAGTATCTAGACATCCAATTTTAAGTCATCATATAAACAGAAGTGATGATCTAATAACAAAATAAAGCATGCCATAATTTGTACCTTCAGGTTCGTCCACTTCAACTGTGTCTTTTATCTGGTTCTTCTGGTGGTTTTGCTGGGAATTTGAAGATAAGGGACCAGGAAAAAGAATAAGATCACCTCTCAGAGCAATCAAAACTAATATTACCGAAGGCAGAACTAAAAAAAGCATGTAAGAAAACCCACCATCAGATAGCGTACTTCCTTTTCATACAACTCACTTAACCTCTGTGTATTGAAAAACTGGAAGTCATGTCTGAAAACAACAAATATAGGGTAAGTCGCATAATTTGAAAAATGAAACTCAGCCCAAAGAAATTATGAAAAGCAAAAGGCTTACAATTGAGGCATGCGGGGAATTCTAGGCTCTTTTGGTTTTGCAGGGGCCCCTTGCCGCATCGTTTGCTTGAAGTATTCAGATTCTGAATAACTAAAGGAACCAGAAACAAATTAATCATTTTTCCTGCACTATGCAGAACCAAGGCATGACAACTTGAGAGGAAAAAAAAGATGAAAAAGAACCTCACTTGCGCTTACGCTCTCTCTTTGGGGGTTCAAGCCAGTTGTCGCTAACAATTTTCTTGAAGTCAAACTTATTTTCATCCTGCATACCAAAACAAATTGTCTCCAAATAAGAAATAAAGAAATCTATACCCATAATAAAACCAGGATAGAGCATTCATTAATAGTTGAAAGAAACAAGATTTACCTTCTCATCATCAAGATCAAACAATTCAGCATCTGCCAGAAACCAGGACAAAAAATCACCTCTTAATCATATATTTATGAGCAGCACAAAATTTGAAAAAAAAAGTAAGTGAGAATTGACATACTGTCATCCATTTTAAATTTGATAGCATCTTCAGTAAATTTCTTCATTTTTGCATCAAGCTCAGCTGTTGCCTCCTCTCCTTTAGCGATGATTCTATCAATATCTTCATCTGTAATGGTACTATCTTTTGAGCTGAAAACCATTTCAGCTCCAAACCTCACCATTTGTAGCAACTCATCTTTGTTAACAGCTGTAAGAGATGTGATCCCGAAATTAGTGTGATGTCTATAACAAATATCATCTAGAAACAGAAACAAAAAAAGTAGTGCACCTTTCTGCTCAGCCAACCGTCCTTGTTGAATCACCAGAGCATCCAGTGCGAGCTTTTTATAAGCTCTCTCAATGACTTTCTCCTCAATGGCAAACTATTCCATTTGTCAATCACAAATGAGAAACAGCAGTAATTGCTAATCTAATAACACAGAAAATTCTGTTCAATACCTCTGTGCAGAACCGGAATACTTGCACTTCTTTCTTCTGCCCAATCCTATGAGCACGATCCTGGGCTTGCAAATCAACTTGTGGGTTCCTGATAATTAAACCCAACCAATGACAGCTTGGACCAAGGAAAAAAATAATGAAGCAGACGAGAACAAGGCAACAAACTCACCAGTCACTGTCATAAAGGATGACAACATCAGCAGTAGCAAGATTGATTCCAAGTCCTCCTGCCCTGGTGGACAATAAGAATACAAATTTTTCGCTTCCTGGCTTGTTAAAAGCTTCAATAGAAGCATCACGATCCTCTCCACCAGTATTACCATCAATCCGACAATAGAGATACCCACGGTACATCAAATAGTCTTCAAGAATATCAAGCAACCTAGTCATCTGTCATTATTAGCCAAAATTGCCAGGATGTGAGCATATGATCCAGTTTATCTATACATATTACAACTGCATTTTGGAAGCACAGAAAAAGTGAACAGGAAAAAATATTGTAGAATATTGCAAATCCAGCCAAAATCTAAGGTTATCAATATTGAAAATTTCCACCTAACAAACCTGTGAAAATATTAAAACCCTTGAATCACGTTCTTTCAGCTTGGGCAGCAACTTATCCAACAAAACCATCTTACCTGGAAAAACATAATCCAAAGACAATAGTTAAAACTATTAACCAAGCTTAAGCCTCAACAGACAAAGTGAAGAAGCTAACCAGCATTTTCAATTAGATGATCCCCAGTGGTGTACGGTGGACCGGGCTCAGCACCCTGGAAAAGATATGGATGATTGCAGCATTTACGTAGCTGCATTGCTATGTTTAGAAGTCGCTTGCGCTCTCCACCAGCATTAACAACTTCAAGATCTTTTTGAAGTAAAGCCTTATAGTACTGTTTCTGCAACTGGGACATTCCCACCTTCAGTATTGTCTCTTTCTTTGGAGGCAGGCCTTTTTCGACATCTGACTTCAATCTTCTAAGAAGAAATGGCCGTAGAACCTAAAAGTGCCAGGATCAATTAGATTAAAGCCCAAAAGAAGCCAGCATGATGCCAACGAATAACCTATGGCCGATTAATATACCTTGTGTAATTGCTGTACGACCTCTTGCTGGTCATTCTCACCAGAAATTTGAAACCATTCATCAAATGTTTCAGCAGAGCTGAAAATCTCAGGGAGTAGGAAGTTAAGAAGAGCCCAAAGTTCATGAAGGTTGTTCTGCATAATATAAGAGAAATAATATTAAACTGCAGTTCAAACTCTGCGAAAACTGAACTATAATGTTCCAATACAAGGTTCCATTATCGTAAAGCTGCTCCAAAATTGGGCAAGACAAATCATCCAATACAAAAAAACCTTTTCCATTGGATGGGAATGAAAGTAACAGTCTTAGATTATTTTCTCTTTGACAATTACAATACATCAGGTGCTAATTAAACTGTTTTAGAGAAATTTAAATTAAATCTCTTTACTTTTTTGTAAATTTCAAAAAAGTGCCAACTACGAACCTGAAGCGGGGTACCAGTGATCAGGAGACGATAATTGGTACTGTACATTCTCATTGTCTTGGAAAGTAGAGAATTTTCATTTTTAATTCGATGGGCTTCGTCAATTATAATGTACCGCCAACTGAAGCGGCGCAAAGCCGACTTCTCTTTAATTGCCATCTCGAAGCTAGTAACACATACATCAAACTTTCCTGCAACCAGTAGGTCCTCCCGTATATGCCTCTGCAACAAAACATCATATCAGCAAAGCTAATCAAGCATAAAAAAGTTACCAAGAAGAAACAGGGAGTAAAACTGTTGAAACAGCAGAAAAACTAAACAACAAAATCCAATGTTTTTTCAGCATCTTACCCTCTCTTCTGGATTTCCTAGAAACTTAACCGCACGCAGAATAGGACAGAAGCGGCGAATTTCATTCATCCAGTTGCCAAGAGTAGACTTTGGGGCAACTACCATATGTGGACCAGCAATTCCTCTGAACTCATGCAAATAGCCCAGCAATGAAATAGTTTGCAAAGTTTTTCCAAGACCCTGTGTCACACAGAATGCCATGATACATCAGCAGGAGATGATAAGTGAAACCTAGTCAATGGTATAGTCACAAAAACACAAATTATATATTTTACCATCTCGTCAGCAAGTATCCCATTGATACCGTTTTCATACAACCTAATGAGCCAGTTCAATCCAGCAAGTTGATAATCCCTCATCTTTCCCTGGATGCCTGAAGAATGAGAAGATGTACTCAGCTTCTAAGGAGATGGACATGCAATAATGCAATTCATTCTTAAGTCAATGACAAACAAGCGATCAGTCAATACAAGTTTGTTACCACAACATGCAACAAGAAAAAACAAAAAAGGCAATGCTTACATGAGGGTTGAACCAACAGTCTGGTGTTTCCTGTCCCAGCTAACCCATCTTCTTCATCCTTCAGATACTCCTCATCCTCTTCCTCTTCAGTAACTTTTGATGCATGTCGACCCCTTGATAGAGAAACAGACAAAGATGAGAAGCACTCATTATTTACAAATCATATGGTCAATCAATTACCAGTCAGCATTTAACAACCAGATGTGGCAATGAAGAGAATAAGTTCACTCAGAAAAATGTACATACCTTCCTTTGGTCTTCTTTTGTGATTTAGAGGGCTCGGGTTTAGCAAAATGAGCAAACAACTCTGTTTGCTGCAGCAAGTACTTCAACCGTCCCTTTCCCCTGGTATTCTGTACCCGAAAACAACAGCTTAAACAAACCAAACTCTCCACAACTTCTACGCCAGCAGCGTAAAGAATAACCAAACTCGCGTCAAAAGCACTAACCATTTCAGCATCAATAGCAGCATTCTGAGCATCCAGTATTTCCTGAATCTTCTGCTTCTTCAGTCTCTGCATCTCCTTGAGCCTCTCCCTTTCCCGCTTGCCAATACCACCCCCGCCCTAATTCCCATATTAGGAACATTCACACATTAAATTACTCTTCCAGCAACAGAAATAAATCTCCCAGTAACTAAACCAACTATAACAGCGAGTACTTCCTCACCAAAACTCCCTTAGCCAATTAGGAATTATTGTAGTACGGAAACCCTAAAATTTCAATCGTTTCCCTTCGAGCACCTATTTCGGTTCATATAAGCTTAAAATGACCTAAATAATGACAACCGGAACTAAATACCCAAACCCTAGCAAGATCCAGGAAACCGGAAGGTTACCTCGTCGGCGTCTTCCTCACCGGCGGCGGCGGCATCATCCTCTTCACCGGCAACAGCCGCCTCGTCATCTTCAGAGTCAGCAGAGCGAGCGACGGCCTCGAGTTCCTCCTCGTCGACCTCCTCCTCCACCTGGTTGATCTGCTCCTCCTCGGACGAACCCGATGTGTTAGATCCGTCATCGGAAGACGCTCGGTGCTTGGAGGGCTTCCCCATCTTCCAACTCGAGGGTTTCCCTCTTTCGCCTTTTTTTCCCTTCTCGAGGAAAGGGGAAAGCGGTTTTCTAAATAATTGAAAAATAAATGACACGATAAAGAGGAGAGTGAAAATTGGGAGCGGGGAGGCGAGGGGCTATTTATTTGTTTGCGTGATTATTTAATTTTACTTTTTTTTTTCCTTGGGAGTGGAATACAATTTCCCGCTTGTTGACTCAGAAATTGTTGGTTCCCGCCCAGATGGTTTGGGCCCTCGTGGTACTGCTTGACGGGCCCTTTTGGGCCATGATGGTGGGCTCGTTGTTGGGCTTTTTGGATTAAACTTGTTCTCTTGCAAATAAACTCGTCTTTCTATAATTTACTTGTTTGGTTTGGCTGTTAGAGATCAATGGTTGGCTAATAGATATCTAACACAGCTGATTTTTAGTGTTTGGTAAATTACAAAAATCAACTGTTGAAACCCAAAAAGCCATTTTTTCTAACAGCTAGAATTTGTGACTGTTACATTTAGCTGATGGCTGTTATAATATTAAATTACCAACATACCCTCGATTCAGATAATTCCTAATTAATATTAAATTGAGAGGAACATTTTTTTAATTGGCGAAAATATAAAGATAATACTCAATATTATTATATTAAATATTAAATTAAGATGAACACTTTTTTATTGGCAAAAATATAGAAATAAATATTAATTATTACTATATTAAATATTAAATTAAGAGAGACATTTTTTAATTGGCGAAAGCATAAAGATAAATAATATGTATTATATTAAATATTAAAGAATGATGTTTATGGTAATACCCTTATAAGTAATTTTACAATTCAACAGCAATAGCCAATGCTAATTTACCAAACACTTTTGCAAAATTCGGATATCAGCTATCAGCTGAGTACTATCAGCCAACAACTGATCAGCTAACAGCCAACAGCTAACAGCTAAATTTCATCAGCCGTACCAAACAGACCTTAAATCCTACTAATCAAATTCGATGGGTTCTATTTAGAAAGTAGTTCTTTCAATCATATTTTTTATTTTCCAGATTTGATTGAGAATTTGTCAATTAAATATAATTTTTTTTAATCAATTGGACCGATTCGCATATCCATACTGCTCTTTCAAATGGTCGTTTGGCGTGTTCTACACTATGGGCAAAGCAAAATTAACAAGCCAACTTAGAAATAGGATTTAGACAAAATAGAGGGCAACAACATATTTAAGTCAAAAGCGGTTAACATAGCCTTCAATTCTTTACTTTTAAAAGTCCCAACGGGAAACGGTAAGGTATGGGGTCCAGATTTTATATTATATATAAATCTATCAACACAAAACGTTACCGCGAAGAAGCCCGCACCCAACTGAAATTACAATAATACCCTGAAGCGGACGAAAGTGGACATCATCCATCACAGTCCCAATCATCGGGGGCAGTATTGGCAATCTAAAACCCGGTATCCTATTTTTTTTCTGTTTCCGATTCCCAAATTAGAATTATCTTCTTCGGGAAGGGATCGGCGAAGAAGGGCGCGGGATGGGGACGAGGAGGTGGTCAACGGCGGCGATTTTCTTGTGCCTTCTCGCGTACTCATGTGGAAGAGGTTAGTTAGGGTACAGTAAATGTTGTGGTTAATTTTAAACCAGAATTATAAAATCAACGGAGACGTGGATTCTATTTTGTTTTTTGGTTCCGCTGCCAACAAGCCACTAAATTAGCAGACCAGTGATACTGATTTTGTATAATCGGTGGATTAATTGCTGAATTAGGAAGTTAGGTTTTGTAATTATGTGCTTGTTTAGCGAGAGTTCTATATCTTAAGTAACTTAAACAGGGTTATGTGTTTATTTCTCTGTTTGGGGTTGTTGTAGAGCTGAAGGGTAAGAAAGAACACTTGGGCGATTTTCCGGGTTACAACCACACTCTAGCTACCATATTGGTGGAATATGCTTCTGCGGTATGTTCTGCTCCAGTTAACTCGGTGATCAGAATGCTACGGTCCGTTATGACTGATTACGTATTTCCTTGCGTAGGTTTATCTATCGGATTTGACGGAGCTGTTTACGTGGACGTGCTCAAGATGTGATGACCTTACTGAGGTTGTTTGTTAGGGGGGGATTCTCTTTTCTTGCAATCAATGTCCATTTTTTCGTAGGATTATGGATTAACTTTGTTTGTCCATGAATGTGCCAGGGTTTTGAGATAATCGAGTTGGTTGTTGACATCCAACATTGCCTACAGGTATATGCAGCGTCTTTCTCCCTTCACGTTGTTTTACTTTTCCGGATATAATCATGCTCGGTTCTTCTCTTTCGAAATGATGGCTCTCAAATCTTGCGCATGCTGGCCTCGTTGGTTATTGTAACAGGGATATGTCGGAGTAGCAAAGGATCTTAATGCCATTGTCATTGCATTCCGAGGAACTCAGGAGAGTAGGTATGCTTCTTCCCTTCAATTTGGAATTGAGGGTAACTTTGTAGTGTGTCTGCAATGTAATAGTTCGATTTCATCACTTGCAGTCTTCAGAACTGGGTGGAAGACTTGTACTGGAAACAGCTCGATCTTAACTACCCCGGGATGCCAGATGCAATGGTGTGTTCTTCAGCTGGCTTTTTAGATGGCCGACTAGTTTCAGATTGAAGCCTTTGTTTTCATTGTTTCTCTTGATTCTTTGTAGGTTCACCACGGATTCTATTCTGCCTACCACAATACAACAATACGTGATGGAGTTGTTAATGCTGTTAAAAGAGCTAAAGAGTATTATGGAGAACTTGACATAATGGTGACCGGGCACTCCATGGGTGGGGCTATGGCTGCTTTTGCCGCGCTTGATCTTAAAGTAATCAACACTGATGTATTCTCCTCATCTCTTTGTTCAAGTATGCTGGTATGTTGTGAATGAGTTTCTACCCTTTCCAGGTTAACCATGAAGCAAAGAACGTTATGGTCATGACTTTTGGGCAGCCTCGTATTGGGAATGCTGTTTTTGCAACATACTACAATCAACTCGTTCCTAATACCATTCGAGTCACACATGATCATGACATTGTTCCCCATTTACCTCCTTACTATTCATATTTCCCCCAGAAAACCTACCACCACATCCCCAGGGAGGTACCGATCACATGCTTACTGATATTTTATATACAACTGATAATGTATCTTTGTTTCAGAAGACTTTCACAAACATTTTGATGAACTCTGTCTATGCGCGTTTTTTGAGATTTGCTCCAATCAATATTTGGTGTTGGATACTGATGTTGGTAACACATTCTAAGTCGTTGCCTTTGTGGTAGTGCTATCTCAGTCTGTTGTTTTAGCATATATACTGTTAATCCTGCTTCTTGGCATCTCGCAGAGGATTCTAAGTTGTCTCGTGGATGCAGGTATGGCTTTATAACATAGGATTGGGAAGTCTGGTTTATCAAGTAGAGAAAGTATGTGATGGATCCGGTGAAGATCCCACTTGTAGCAGGCTAGTTTCTGTTCTCCTTCTTTCAGTTCTAAGATCAATGGAATTTTTACACCATTGTTTTTTCAAGATTGACTATAAAATGCGAAAAGTTTCGCATTCATGCTCTAACTTCCATTCTGTTGCAGGTCCGTATTTGGAAACAGCATTTCAGACCATCTGACATATTATGGTGTTGATCTGATGGGAGACGCATGTAGATCCTGCGGAATTGTAATGGATACTCGCATCAAGGGGTTTAGCGCATCCGATGTCGGAGGAAATATTCGATTGTCACGTGACCCCGGCTTGCCTATTCTAAAAATGGGAACACAATCTGGTAGTAATGGATTACAATCTGTATAGGATGATGTTGAGTTTCAGATGATCTCTCATAGATATGAGGTCATCATGGTTTTTCCCACCAAACAAGCCATTCTTCCATTGTTCTTCAGAGGACCCCGTGCACCTTGTATATACATACCCCAGCCTTCTTCTTGTACATATCTAGGATCCAAATTGTGTACATTTACGTATATAGGTTCCAAATTGTGTACGTTTGCCAACGTCCTTAGAAAAATGATGAAATTTGGCCATTTATTAATCAAATCATATTTGTGTTTCGTTTGCATCAGCAAGATTCTCGTGAAAAAATTAAAGGTTACAAGATATGGAGACAATAAACACACTACTGCAAAATACAAACAGAGATCCGGAATTGCGATAAAGAGCGAGGTAGAGATTTGAGATTGTGCTCAAATTTTCGATGAGTTCAAAGAAAACACAAGATTCGGGACATAGAGATGTGAAATGTAATAATGAAGGGTTGTCTTTTAAACTTGATTAGTCGCAGCATCCTGTTCTTTTCCACCAACGGGAACAACAACAGGTTCATCCATGGTAGACGGCTTCTCTTCCTTCTCCTCGACCATCGTCATCGTCGTCTCCGTTTTCGACGCTTCTGCTGTTATGGTTCCATCCACTGGATGGTCATCAACAACATCACCATTAAAGGGACTCTCCTTGGAGGAGTCATCAATCCTGGGAGACAAATACTCGGACTTGTCATCTAAACTCTCCACTCGTTGATGCCTCGACGAGAAATACTTCTCCGGAGATTCCTTCGACACCAACCCGTCCCCCTCAATCACCGCCAATTCATTCTCCTCCTCTTCCTCCTTTGCTACTTTATCTCCATCAGCGATCAATTGCTCGGCATTATCAATGCTTGCCTTCTGGTGGACCTCTTTCTCCTCCTTATAAACGCCATTGGCCGGAACTGTCGTCTCCTCCTTAACGATACTCTCGTGATCTGCGTGGACCTCTTTCTCCTCCGTGTTAACGCCGTTGACACTGGATTTCTTCCGGGACAGGACGTTCCCGCTCGCGATCGCGTCGAGCTTCGATTTCCCACAACCCATCTTCTATCTTCAGGCCTCCTCTTCCTCTGTTGGTGTATAAATACAGGTACTCTTCTTATTTTTCTTGGATATGGCTTCCCTCTTGTCTGTTTCTTTGTCTCTCTCTCCCTCCCTCTTGGTCTTAACGAGGGAAGAAGAAATAGAGACCGTCTGGTATTTTGTGTTTATCTGGCTTGTTCTGTTATGGAGTTGGTTTCGAGGGGACGTCTCTCTGTTTCTATATATTAGTTTTCTTTTTGTAGGGAATATGCATGGGTGTAAAAAGCAAGGCAATAACGTCCCCCTTTTTTCTCTCGTCGAGGATGTATCGTTTTCTTTGTTTGTGTTATCTTGTCCGGCCCATTTTTGGTCAACTTATGGGTCTAAACCATAACTTGAATCACCATTCAATTTAAACATTGATTATACATTTCAGTTTATTTTTAAATATATAAATGAAAATTGTAATCAGAATCGAGATGGTAACAAGAACCATTCATCTAAATTGATGCGTTGTGTAAGAAAATAGTAGTTGTAACAAAATCAAGCTATTTTAATCAAATAAATATTGAGTTGAGTGATTTAAAAAGTATTAACATCAAATATTTATTGATATGATTTATTATTACTAAAACAATTGACTTAAACTTAAATAAATCAGCTAAGCGAGTGTCCCAATATCAAGTAATAAAAAATATAAAGGTGAAAATGTCTAAATAATAAAAGAAGAGAAAATAAATTGTTGGTTAGTTAGAGAAACAATTTTTTTTTCTCTAAGAGATCAGTACACCATCAAAATTTTCTACAACATCGCTCATATTAATAATAGGTTTTGTCCAAACATAATTTAACTTTGAATCTCCCATAATTCAGCACATTAGGCCTAATATGATGGCATCATCTAAAAATAAATAAAGTTAAGTGTTGGTTAAAAAAATGCACTCATCAAACTAACCTTCTATCATCTCACCCATTCGCCCAAAATTACGGCGGCTGTCATTTTCCCAACAAGTCACTCCCGCCACCCCTGCTGCACCCACGCTATTACTACATTGACCGGCCCCACCTGATCCTGTCGTCCGTTCTCCATCCACCCACCACCAACTACTATTTATAGATGCCTAAAGCTTTTTCTCTATTTCCACTACGCCTTTTCGGTTTTCCCCACCATCTTTCATATGTGCCACATTCCATGTATTATTTTTGGTTGAAACAATCCTCTAGCCACTCGTGGAGGATTGATTCTTTTTAACTGAGATCATGGACATAGAAATATTTCATACTCAATGTAGTGTATTGTTTACAATTAAATTAACAATAGCTGTCAAGATATGGAGTTTTATACTTTATCAATAGTTTATTTCACATTTGTAAGATTTGATCTCAAAATATTTTTGACTGAAATCGAAATTCCTTATTACTTGGATGAATTTTTTAATGCAACTTTAAAAAAACATAGTATATAACAGAAAGAACTATAATCTGACAATGCTCAACTGTTCATCGTGCAGGGTGCAAATTTGACGTGTATCTTCTGGGTCCCACAAACCACATTCTTTTTCAGAGAAAAACCCCAATTTACCAAAGTTGGCTGTTTGTGATTGGATGAGTTCTTTCAGGAAAAATCTGAACTTTCTTGCTTAGTCAAATGATTCTTGGAACCTGGAAGAAGCACGGAGTGCCAATATCAATCAAGGGCGGGGACATAGCAAGAATGTCACTAACCCGTTAAGGTTAAGAGCCAAGACATCACTTTTCTTTGAAAAGTGGATAAGGCTGGTCAAATCTGGTTATTAATCCGTACTCCCTCTCCTATGATTACCGTCTTTTCTACAATAATCTCTCTATTTATTTAATATATGTGATTTTGTCCCAATGGTTCACTTTATGTGATTTATATTTCATTAAAAATCGACTATCTAAATCTTTGATATTCATAATCATCATATAGTATATTAGATGATACTTTTTAAATAGTATCTTTTATTTTCGTAAACTATGAAAATTTATTGGAGGTGGTAATTTTCCAAATGGTTATTTGTACTTTTGTAAACTATTTAGACCGACTCCCATGGGCTATTCGGATCAGGTAGTTAGCTAGCTTGCTGTCTGGTTGGTTTTCTTTATGTAATAGATACTCGAGAGATTTAATAAAGATGGGAGCTTTTTTTATGGTTGTGGTCTGGCCGTGGAGGATTGATTTATAAGACACAATTTCCACCTCCTAACATCTCGGGCCACCCCAAATTAGGAAAAAAGCTCCCTCCTTCCCTCTTTCCTCGCCCAAAGAATTAACCCAAAATGGAATCCACTGAGCCATCAAACGAACGCCTTGGTTTTGGGAAGATGGGTTACGGGTACTCCACCACTTCTCTTCATCCTCTTCATCTTCTTTGGCTTTTTAGTTTTTTTCTTCCAATTAATAGTTTCTTTGTTAATATATTTTTTAATATTGTTTCTGGTACACTTTCTTTCAGGTGTAAGCATTACAGGAGGAGGTGCCAGATTAGGGCCCCATGCTGCAATGAGATCTACTCTTGTCGCCATTGTCACAACGAAGAAGTGGTGCCTATTTAAATTTCCAATCTTTAATGACTTTTCTTTGTTTTGGCTCAGAAAGTTTCGATCTTTATAAATTATACAAGTTTTAAGATCCGGGTTCTTCTTTATTGTTCTTGTGATATTGAGCAAGATCACCCTTTTGACTTGTCCTTTTATCCTCAGCTTTCTTTTGCTTCACTTGAAGTTGGTTTCTGTTCTGATTTGAATTCTATGCTGTCACTTTTCGTGTTAGAGCTTGTTGAAGAACATCTGCGATCGACATGAGCTCAACCGGTTTGATGTCAAACAGGTATCATGTTATTTGGCTTCTTAGTTCTAATCTTATGTCCTATTCCTGGATCCTTTTACCAGGTTGTGTTGAACTTCTGATAAGAAGATTGGTCCTGGTTTATGCTTTTGTTTCAGGTTGTGTGCTCAGTTTGTGACACAGAACAACCGGTATGTTTTGTCCTGAAAGTGCAGCAACAAATCGTTTCCCTGGGATTTTTGTCTCTCATAATTTAGATCAAACTATCTCACTGCTATCACAGGTTCAACAAGTCTGCACAAATTGTGGCGTCAAAATGGGGGAATACTTTTGCGAGACTTGCAAATTCTTCGACGATGATGTAATCTTGGCCAAACCGATATGTGATTGTGATTTGTGTCGATTTATCGTTACTCATCAATCCTATAATATTCACACTCATTCATCTACTTTATGCAACAACACTCACTGTCTTTTTGATTGTTGCAGACTAAAAAAGGGCAGTTTCACTGCCATGATTGTGGGATTTGTAGGTGGGTAGAGACGAGAATCCTGTTGAACTGTTCTTTTATTGCAATCCGTCTGGATAGTCTACTAACAACGTGTCATTTTTGTTTCTCATCAAAACAGAGTTGGTGGTGGCGAAAATTATTTTCACTGCAAGAAGTGTGGTACGCGTTTTGTGTGTACACTCTCGGAGTATTGCCTTTTTCTATGCAAGGCATAATCTTGGGTTGCACTCGCCACCTCCACTCATTGATTCATGTAACAGATGTTCTGATGCTTTTGCAGGTTCTTGCTATGCAACGTCCCTGCGGGATAATCATTCATGTGTAGAGAACTCCATGCGTCACCATTGCCCTATATGCTATGAGGTTTAGTTCCCGATCCTAATAGTTTAGAGGAGGTTTAAATTATCCGGGTTGAGCGCTTAAAACTTCGATTACTTGTATCTGCAGTACTTGTTTGACTCGATGAATGAGACTACTGTAATGAAATGTGGGCACACGATGCATTGCGAATGTTACAATGAGATGATAAAGCGTGCGCAGTAAGCTTCAATCACGTTCATTTTAGTCTGTGTGTTTTAACATTTCACATCTCGATGGCCGGTACTTGACTTGAACTGGTTTGTCACACAGATACTGTTGTCCAATTTGCTCCAAGACAGTGATTGACATGTCCAAAGTGTGGAAAAGAATTGACGAGGAGGTAACTTACTTTTGAATGGTGGAACTTGTGCAGTATGCAACACGACGTCTTTATCCTTCAATAGTTTTGCTACTCATGTTTTTGTCGAATATCTGTTGTTAGATTGAAGCGACGGTCATGCCCGATGACTACCGCAACAAGAAGGTCCTTACTTTTGCCCCCTTTCAATGATACTTCGGAAATTATTGTGCTCTTTTTTAGGGAATCTATACGAACACATCTGAGGAGATATGGATTATCTATGCAGGTCTGGATACTATGTAACGACTGCAACGATACGACGGAAGTTTATTTCCACATAATCGGGCACAAATGCAGCCACTGCAAATCATACAACACCCGAACGATCGCGCCTCCGGTTCTTCCTCAATGATTTGATTGTTTATTTCGGGGACCATGCTCCGGCTTCGCTCATCGACCCTACAGGAAGACCACCAAGATTGCAGATCATTCAAGCTGGTCGGTCTGTCCATACATCATCTAAATCATAATTTTATTCTTCTGCTTGGACATTTTGTACAATAGGGATGAATTTCATAAACAACTATCCCAAAGTTATTCTTCCTTCAATTGTGGAGTAAAACCATACTATAGTATTGAAGATTGGTGTAATCTCATCTTTTGTATACAACAATGGCTTAAAAAAAAAACGATTTGTTATTTACTTTTGGACTGATGTTGATCACTCCGCATGTTCTACATTCACCATCTAAACAATGTTGGAAAATAATTCAATTTTTTTTAAGATTAGGAGAGTTAAAAAATCACGAATAATTCCTTTTTCAAAATCTTGTAGTAGCTGCAAGAGTTTTTCCCACGTGCCATAAATGGCCTAAGAAAAAAAATAAAAAAAATGAGAAGTTGCTAATCAGTCTTCGTACCTATTTTACTTACAAAATTTAACAACGTATTAATTAAAATGATAACAAATTTGAATTCCAGATCGAGACTTCCTTAAGAGAATTTAAATTCCTTACCACATTGATCAGCCCGGTTAGTATCTGTGTGTTGAAAGCTGCAATATGAGACTAGCTGAAACGGGAAGTTTTTACCCAAACTTGGTGCCATTTTGAGTTTTTACCCAAACGATGACATTTAATTGTCGTCCAATACGCCAAAGCGCCATCCCCTGGACGACCAGTCGTTTCAGAATCCATCCTAAACCAAAACTCTCTCACCCTTCTCTCCTCTCAGAAGTCAAAACCCCTGGCCTTGCCTTCCGCTCACTAACCAACTTCCCGCATCACAGTCCGGTCCACTCTCCATGCAGGTCGTTTCCAACACGCGCCGGCTCGCTCGAGTCCTAAACCCGATCCGGCTTAAACCGCCCACCGATCTCACCTCGGCTCCGGAAATCGGCCGGCCACTAACCGCCGCGCCTCCACGCCAATGGCACCTCCTCGACTCTTTCTCCTCTCTTCATTCGCCTCCTATCCCTCTCTCCTCCTCAGGTACTCTTCAATCGCTTTTTTTTTCCTAATATTTATTTCACCTGATTTAATGTTTTCTCTTTTTTTTTTGGCATTACCGGAGAAGTTTCTCTAGAAAATAGCATTCCGTCGCAACAGAAGCTCGCGTTGATCCCCGAGGCGCATTTTTGCAGCGAAGCCGCCCCGGTAGAATCCAGCGCTTCAGGTTCCGACTTTGATCCTTGATTGCTTCTTTGTTCTTTTATCGTCCTTAGTTTAAGAGTTAGTAAACGGAAGGACTACTGATTTTTGTGGCATTGTTTGCTGGAATTTAGATGTCGTGAAGGAGTTCTACGATAAGATAGTGGAATCGGTTAATGTGAAGCGGACTATGTCCCCAAACGCATGGTTGTGGACGGTGATTAGTAACTGCCAGACTGTGGATGATGTCAATCTTCTGTTCGACGCTCTGCAGAATCTTCGCCGATTTGTTAGTCTGTTCTGATGTTCCATTTGATTTTTGTCTTGTTGTAGTTTCTGTGCAAACAGTCGGTCTGTTTGGTGGTGGTATGTGAGGTTCAATATACATATTTTTTCTCTGTGCAGCGACTGTCAAACCTCCGTCTACACGACAACTTCAATAGCTATCTTTGTCTTGAAATCTCCAAGGCGTGCATACGAGCTGGAGCTATCGACTTTGGTGCGTGAACATTTTGAAGTCTAGTTGTGATTGTGAAGATGTGGAATTTTGTAGTTTCTCTTTGAATTGAGGGTTTGTTGCTTGGAGTAACATTGGCATTGTCATGAATTCAGGAAAAAAGTCCTTGTGGGAGCATAATGTGTATGGATTGACTCCGGCTGTTGGATCTGCCAATCATTTACTGGTACAGATATAGCTGGTTTTGTTGTCTTTTGGGACTTTTCTCACAAGTTTTCACGTGCTTAGCTTTTTTGTTTTTGTGCCGCAGTCCTATGCCAAGGATCAGAAAGACACCAAGCTGTTAACTGAAGTGATGAAACTCATGAAAAAGAATGGCATTGTACTACAACCTAGTACTGCAGATATTGTGTTTAGGTGTGTCCGTGAAGTTAATGCAGCGCTATTCTTTTATTTTGTTTGTCACATTGCTTTACATCACGGTGTTTGGGCCCAAGACCATGAGGCCGTAAGATGTATGATTGAGTTCTACCTCTGTTCAGCATCGTTATAGTAGCAGATTGAACTTGTTAATGATACATCCCCTGTTTCATTACCATTTGTTTGACATGATTTCTTTTGCTGTTATCTTGTTGATCTAATGAAATCTGTACTTCAGTGCTTGTGCTGACTTGGATGATTGGGAGCTTATTTCAAAGTACTCAAAAAGATTTGTAAGAGCGGATGTCAAACTACGGAGAACTTCATTTGATGTATGGATGGACTTTGCTGCCAAAAGAGGTGGGTCCCTCCTGAATCACTGCAAGTATGCTTTCCGAAGTTAAGGCCATATTTTCATTTTGTTTTATTTACCATGTGAGTTTCTGTTCTGCAGGGAATACCAAGGCATTATGGAAAATCGAAAAATTACGGTCTGAGTCAGAAAACCAGCATACTGTTGTCAGTGGCTTTGCATGTGCCAAGGTAATTAAACTCCCATGATCTGTTTACAGCATTATCATCTATGGAATTGATGGATGTCTGTTCAGGGTGTCACCATTGTTGGATCAATCATGTCTTGATGCTTAAGTTGTGGAATCTCTTTGCAGGGTTTCATTCTTGATAGGAGACCCCATGATGCTGCTTCTGTGATTCAAACCCTTTATCAGGTGCTTAATGCATGATATACGCATGAAATTTCATTCTCGATTCATAAGAAGAATCAAGAACTTCAATTTCTTTCCTCTTTTTAGATTTCACTGGAGAACATAAATTTGTCCTTGTAATTTGCACTAACATTAAAATACTCAACTAAGTTTGTATGATGAAGTTTCACCATTTCAACCACGGTTGTGGGCGTGAGGACAGGGTGTGAAATTGGAATTCCCCAGTCTGCTAACTTGAATAAAATCTTTTCTATAATGACACAACTGGAACTTGAATATCAGATCTGCAATGTAAGCGTGACTGTATTTTCAGTGTAGATGTTAGATGAAACCGTCAAAACATATTTCAACTTGGCTTGCACGATTCATTTTTGTTTTGTTCCCTTCCACAGACTTTACCAGAGACTAAGAAGTCTGGGATTGGGGGCGAACTTCAGAACCTTGTCAGCATGTGGCCTTTAGACGTGGTCAAGTACCATGAAGGCGAAAACAGAAAGGTGTGTTGAGTTACTGCCATTTTATGTTGTAGATTCTATATTTGATCCTCATATTTGTAAGACAAGCTTAGAGTCAATGAAATTCACTTCCATTTTCTGTCATAGGCCCTGGTTGATGCACTAAAATCGGACATTCCTAGCATGGTTGCCATTCTGTTAAGCACGGGCATAGAGGTAGAAGTAAATTTAGAAGATCTGTCGCTGAAAGAAATCCATTGTTGAGATGCCAAGGCGGGGCTGCTGGCATTTTTTGCTGTGATACTGTATACGGAGAAACGTAGCTGATTACATCAGAGCTGTCAGTCTCGTGCTTCCAACCTGTTCATAATTCTGCAGATTGGTTTCAACGAAATTGCATCAAGGTTAACCGAACCTGCAACTTTTCTCAGCTTAAGCAATCGGCATTATGTCTGCCATCGAAGGAACTCAGTATCCTCCACTTCTACAGGAAATGCCGACATTTTTCAAGCAAGTTCCCTTTCCTTTTTCCTCTTCATCTTCGATCAAATATAACGTCACATGTTAGTTTACTACTGCAACAGAGTCAAGTTGCTCCTGTTAACTCTCCGCCGTACTCGAAGACTTGAATCTTGTCTTCTAATCATTTAAAATTCATTTGAATTCCATAAATTGTAACATGTTCTACCTTTATTTCAAAATACTCCACATAGTCACAACGCATACATATATTATTTTTAAATTTAAGTTAAGCAATATATCTTACTCCATCTTTCTTAAGATTTACTCAGCAAACTCAAGATTCCGGTCATGGAGGAAATGTCCATGTGGTGAATACACACCGTTGATGCCACCTACAAAATATCGAAGGAGACCATAAATGCATCCTTCAAAGATATGCCCCACGTCACCAATAGTTGACGTAGAAATTAGAGCAAGTGAAAAAAACAATTGGATTCATTTAAATGGATCTTAAACGATAAAAATACTCAAGTGTCAAGAAAGATTCTCGGGCTAGTTCACAAATTTGTGGTAGTCAAATATCATCAAAAGTCCCCCGTAAAGATATGGAGTTGCAGTGATTAGCTTCGTTAAGAACTGCCTCCTAAATAATTATGATAACGTTTTAGAAGATCCAACATTGTTTACGCCTAATATTCGAAGATTTACCAAAGAAAATTAGATCGTACTTACTACCCATTTTTGGAATTCTAAGTTGGGGGCTAAACATAGACGATTTCAGCTTTTCGCAGAGTAATGGAGGCGACGACCAATGGACGATTTCAACGTCGGGCACGGGCTGGCAATAAGATGTTACGTCTAACCTCTTATTTGATGACCATGGTTCGACATTTTTATAAGTATCTGCGGACTGCGATATGCTGGACATTCCATTAATGGAAATTTATACGAAAGTAAAATAGCCTAATTATTATTGATAGGAAAGTAGGCACTAATTAGATAAGAGTGCATTTATTGCTTAACGAACAACTAAATTTTGAGTCAACTGAGAGTAGTGATATATATTATAGGATATTTTGTCACGTTTCAAAATTGCAACATATTTCAAACATGAATTAGTATATTTAGATACATCATTAGGGATGACAAAAAAATCCATACCCTGTGGGTCAGACCTTTATCTTACCCAGTGGATCTTATGGTTCACAGGTCATGGGTAGAGTATGAGTTTGTGTATATTAATTTTAATAGGGTATGAGTCTGGATTGGGTCGATATAAACCCAGACCCAGACCTTATCCATAGACCCATTAGTTAGACCCTCCCTATATATCCATTAAATAGATCATACTTAGACCATAGTTATTTTATTACAAAAATAATTATAACACATATATAAATTAACTAAAAAAAATTCTAATGCCTAATTAGACAAAACTAATGACTAACCAAAAAAATCATAATGCTTTACAAAAAAAATAATTTGATAATGATATATTTTAGGGCAAATTACTCCCTAGTCCCTGGTCTTAACCGAATTCTCCTATCGGATCCCTTCTTTCTCATAAATGATCTAACCGTCCTTGTAGTTTGAAAAAATATTGGTTTCGGGTCCCTAGTTGACTTTCGTTCTCATTTTTTTATTTTTTTGTCATGTGAAATGACTATTTTATCCTTCACAAAAAGACAAAAAATAAAATGAAATTTGTCATTTTGTGAAAGATAAAATAGTCATTTCACATTACAAAAATTAAAAAAAGAGGCTGATTTGGTCGGTGGGGACCCTAGACAAATATTTTTAAACAAAACAGGGATGGATTACCCATTTATGAGAAAGGAGGGACCCGATAGGAGAATTATGTTAAGACCAGGGACTAGAGGATAATTTGTCCTATAATTTATCAAATTTGTGATTTAAAATAATGTACTTAATTTGATATCTTATTTTACTCAACAGATTTATTAGAATGTGCAAATAGTGTGAAATATGCTTTAATTATTGATGATGTCGATAGTGAAATTTTAGGTATATATAATTATAATTTTTTATTAAAATATCAACTTTTAAATAACTAACTAAGTAATTAAATTTGTTATTGAGATGTAGAAAAAATCAAGAAGAATTAAATTACATGAGCAAGAAGAAAACAAGAAGATAATCACAAAGACTTATTCCGAAGTCACATGAAAAATTAGCAAGAAATTATTTTATTTTTGAACTTTATATTTAACACTTATGAATTTATTGATAACTTTTGAATTATGTTTATAAAGATAATTTAAATATTACTATCTGATTTAAATTTAGTTTGATATTAATTTTTTATTATATAGACTTTATTTTTTTCTTAATTTTTATATAGATTATATCAAAATTTAAAAAATTATGATATAAAGTAGTGGGTCTATGAATAGAATATGGATCTTTAATTAGACCCTAGGGTCTGAGTCCAGGTCTTTCTAAAAGATATCCATAGGTTTATGAATAGGGTATGGATCTAACTAAAAAAACTAATGTATAGGTTGAATACTATCAATACCCTACCCTACCCTACTCATTGCCATCCCTATACATCATTTAAATGCATCAATAATGAAAAAAACTGTAATAGTAATTAGCGCAATTTAATTTCGAAGTTTGATAGCCACAAACGACAGCTAGCGCCATTTATTAATTTAGCCCTACTATCCAACCACTCGCGGATATCAACATCAAAATGTACATCAAACGTTATTCAAAACGAGCTACATGGACAGCGACACTTCCACTAAAAACAATGAAATTGATACACGTCGCGAATGATATTGTAATTCTCGCAAAACTATAGAGTACCAAAATTTACATGAACTTTGTCTACGAGAACGAAAATCTTAAGCAATATGTACTCATCATTCCCTCGATGTAGGGTGATTTTCGTTTTCAGTACGTGTAGATGTAAGTATTTGTAGGATTTAAATCCTAGCATTTTTTTTATAAGCAAATTTTTATTAAACCAAAAACATCATTACAAATACACCAAAACGGAACTGAGCCCACGGAAAAATTAAACAAAGCAAACCCCAGGAAATACCATCTACATTAACAATACATCTCCTCATCATTATTCTCTTATAATCAAACAAAATTACATACAAGTACAATTACGTATATTAACACATTCTCTATCCAACTTTATAGAACTCCATAGTAATGATACGCATCTACAGAAAACATAATGTCAGGGAAAAGGAAGCACACGACATTACGGAACAAAAACTAATCCAACTTCAAATCGAACGGACGAACGACGCAATCTTCTGCAGGCCGAATCCACGTCAATTGTGTTTCTTTTGAAGGCGGAAGTTGGCGACTGCAATTAGCAACACAAACATGATCGAACCAAGTAGAGACAGGAGTACTGCAACTCCTACTTGGTTGCAGAACCTGTCGAAGACGTTGCACACCTTCTTCCATTGCACGTGCGAGTTCCCTCGGTATCCGAGGACACCGATGCTCGTGGCGGCGCCGTTGCCGGCGAACAACAATCCCACCATCAACAGGTCAACTATCAACACAAGCTGTGTCAACCCTTTCTTTCCGGCCAGCGAAAGAAGTATGGAGATCGCCGCATATGAGCACGCTAT
Source organism: Hypericum perforatum (assembly GCA_012979155.1). Lineage (NCBI taxonomy): Eukaryota > Viridiplantae > Streptophyta > Magnoliopsida > Malpighiales > Hypericaceae > Hypericum > Hypericum perforatum. The sequence goes on from SOPF01028729.1 coordinate 45,739, forward strand.
TGCGTTTGCGATTACAAAGAACCTGAAACGTCACATTAATGTGATATTAGTATACCTTCCAATAGATTTTCTACACTTCTGACGAGTTAAGATTATTGTTATAATTTTAACACGTTCTTTTTCAACCGTGAGATACTCTTTTCCTGTCACAATTTTTTAGTGAGGTAAATTTTAACAAAGATAATAGTAAGAGTCTCGCAAAATAGAAAAAAGTATTTTGGACAAATTTTGATTTCTTCAATGTATGATGAATTATGATTATTACGAGAATAACAACAATTATGTATCATCATCATGTTTTGATAACATGTTAAATTTTTCCATATCTAACGAAAATCTTAGTAGACAATTTTTCGCTCTTCGTCTACCGCTCTTAAAACTAGTAACGTAGTTGTCATATACCTGGATAAATTGAATTAAATATAAAGAACTTACACAAAAGCAGACAAGAAATGCCATTTAGCATGAAGAGGAACGTTAAGAGGTGGGAGTGAATCCACAATTTTCACTGGGTAAATTTTGGTCTGCGAATCCACGCCAAGTGTAATTGTAGCGGCCAAAGTAAGCAACAAAGCCAATACCCTAAGAACCAAGTCACCAACACTCTTCTTCTTCCTCCTTCCTTCAATTCTTTTAGGCCCTCCACCGGATTCCTCGACTCCATCAACAACATCCACCTTCGTCTTGCTCTGGCTATCCATTATTTTTTTGGGTAAAATATGTGTAATGGAACTAAGTTGGGAAGTGATTTCTTTATATAGAGAAATTTGTAGGAAATGAGTTTTTGATATATATGACGCTGGAAGGAGTTTTTGTTATTCATAAACGTTAATCTTAAATAAGACCAGATACAGTTAGAAGAGATAATGAGTGTCAATGTTTGCATGCAAGGACAAGCGCGATGCATGTGAAATTAATTAATCAAAGGGCCAGGTGCATAAATTGTTATAAATAATTTTTGGGGTCGTTTTAGGTGCCACGCCATTTTGGCAAGCAAGAACGTATAATTTTTTGGTTAGAGAGAGCGATGTGTAAAGTAATTAAAAAAATGAAAATATACTTTAGAAGGAATACTTATTGAATACATACAAAGTTTAACTTAAGAAGGAATGCCTATTAATCAAAATGGACCTTAACTTAAGCTGTTGCCCATATTACCAAGGAGAATTGCTGTAGGTGATTAGAATTTTTCTTAAATTTTTTTGCGTTCAAACGTAACGGATGAACAAAGATATTAAAAACACTCATTATTGTCCATCCATAATTCAAATAATAGATGCTCCACCTATGAATATCCATCGAAGGAGTTGGGAACCATTAATGTTGTACAAAAAGGAATCGCTATCAATCTGGATGGGGAACCAGAGGTTGAATGTTACCTCAGAATTTATCACGAGATTCGAGAAATATGCCGACCCACACATGTAAAGCCCATTTCATACTCAACGTATGTGAAAGACAGAGTCCAGCCCACTGGATCCAGTCCACGAGTCCTCGCGGGCAGCAAGTTACCTAGTGAATAAATTTTATAGTGATTATTAAGTGATAATATTTATAAATTTAGAATAAGTGAATTATCGGGGAATCATTATAAGTTTTAAAATTTATCAAATCCTTAACAGTATACTAAGTTTTTATGCCGTGACAATAGTAAAAAAAATTACAAATTAAAATTTTATGATAACATTATGCAATAACAATGAACCCAAATATAAGATGCGCTAAAACTTTAAAACTAGTGAACACACTTTGATTTTCCGTCATCATCTTTGGTTAAACTTTTCCCATATCAATGGGAGGGACTAATCTTATCCCGTCATTTTCCGTTTTCGGACAATGAATCTTGTCCGATCGGATTTCACACGGAAGTGTCTTATAAGAAATGACCGATGTATTATATTTACTGTCTGTCAACGTTTGTCTTGTCGAACCGGCTCTTCAAATAGACCCATCGAAAGCTGCAACTTTTGATAGACCAAAAATTTTGGTTTCCCATATATCAACAGTCAAAACTTAATTCATCATGTGATGACTTCTCTAGACCATAATCCCATGGCATTAATAAGGGGACGCAATCGTAGACATGAGCTCGCTCTTCTAATTCTGTTAGTTTGTAGCAATTGTTATTCGGCCCACTGCCAAAATATACGAATTCAAACGAAATACAAAAAATTTATATGTCAAACTCTATGAATAAATAGTTAATATTTTCTCTTTCAGACTTAAGACGTCAATGACTAGACATATACCTGTTCCTTGAGTCTTACCGTTGATCACTTGTAATTTCCCTTTGGTTTTCGTCTCCACCAAGGCTTCCTGTTGATGCTTCTTGTTTTGGTTTCCTTGGTTTGGCTTTTGGGGTCAGATTTTAGATTTCCATCCAACTTCTTTTATAAGAGATAAATGATTCAAAGTCTACCATTTGCGGAAAAGGAAAATATTGTTTAGGAGAATAGTCCAAATTCGTGTAAAATTTTGGAAATTTAAATAAAATAACTAAACTTAAAATTCACAATATATATAAAGAACGCATATTATCAAAGTTCAACATCTTAGAAGAGAGAGCTACAAGGAAAACGGCGTCGGCGGAACGAAAACTAAACAAACTCCGGGGGCTAACAGGTTTGGTGTTTTCCTGGGGTAAAACCCACAATATATGATCAGTTGTGTTTCCTCCGAAGCCGGAAATTGGCAAGTGCAACAAGCAACATGAACACAAACGAACCAAGCAGTGACAGGACATCTCCAACGGCTACTTGGTTACAGAATCTGCCGAAGACATTGCAAACCTTGTTCCATTGCACGTGCGAGTTTCCGCGGTAGCCGATGAAGCCGACGCCGATGGATGCGCCGTTGCCGGAGTATAGGAGAGCCACCATCAGCAGGTCAAGGATCAGTACAAGCTGTGACAGACCTTTCTTTCCGGCCAGCGAAAGGAGTATGGAGAATGCTGCGTATGCGCACGCTATTGCGTTCGCGATCACAAAGAACCTGTAGAGTGGAAGATTTAGCATCACTTCACATCCTTAATCACCTGTTAGAGTAGCATTTATTTTTAATATTTAGTCATTTCACATCATTAATTTTATATGTTTTTTCTAAAGATAAGTTTGTACATCTAAATTATATCTTGCAGAAATGAAACCCTAGATGATGGACTTTAAAAGTCATTTAGTATTGATTATATATGTTTGTTATAACATCAGAAATTTTATCCTTGTTGCATAAACCGTTGACCCCTGATTCCAACAACGTTGATATCTTTCAGGTCCATATTGAAAGCAGTCGAGTTTGTTCTATTTCTTAAGTGGAACAAAATTAAATTCAATATATGACATCATATACGTATAAAATTAATGGCTTAATATAAGCTTGTCAGATAGAATAAGCAAGTGAATTTAATAAGTCTCACTTAGTTCGCAATTAAATAGTATATCAATGGATAAGATAATTTAAAACTACTAACTAATACCGTGAAAGCGTAATAATGCATGGCTGTATAATAAATTTCAACATTATTAATATCATGCAAATATCCTTTTTATTACTTAGAATGGATCTTATCACCGAAATAGCAAGACATTTCCACCGCAACTAGGTTGGTCACGTGTTCATCGCGTGTTGCGGTTGACTTTATATGAACGCGTGACGGAAGTTTGAATAAACTGCTCCGCTTGCACCGCTAACTCATGCAACTGATCACTACTAAATTTCATAACATTGATTGTGATACAGTATTATTAAATAATATCGGATTAACGCAAAATTTCTTTACTCTTGTTGGATAAGATATACAACTTTTAACCAATAAATTGACAAGTCAAATTTTAATTTATGGACAAAAATTTACAAAGTCAAATTGTTGAAAATACTCAACTACACACAATTTAAAGTTCTATAACAAGATTTAAGTGGGTTGCTAAATTTAAACCAAGACTATAATATAATGTAGCATTTGAACGCAGGGGCCTTAAAGCCCCTCCTACTTGAACAAAAAAAAAAGTAGCATTTGAACGTTCTTGTTTAAATTGCAAAGGTTTATACGAGATTCACCTCATATTTAGTATGAGAATATAAACTCTCTAATATATATGTACATGATAGTATATCAATAAAATTTTACCGAACAAAGGGACATTCTCCATGCAATTTTGTGTACTTTCTATAAGTACATGAAGTGAATTATGATTTAGTTAAACTAAACAGGTCCTCGAAGATCAAATTAACTTAAATTAAAGAAACTTACACAAAAGCAGACAAGTAATGCCACTTGGCATGGGCAGGAACGTAGAGAGGTGGAAGACTATCCACCACCTTAACTGGGGCAACTTTGGTCTGCTTGTCCACGCCAACCACAATGGCGGCACCCAAAGTAAGCAACAAAGCCAACACTCTTAGAGCCAAATCGCTCTTACTAGTCCTCCTCCTTCCTCCTCTGGGCTCTTCGCCGGACTCCTCGACCCCGTCAATTACTCCTAGTACCCTTGTCTTGTTTTGGGCGTCCATGTTCACCTTAAGACCAGAAGTGTGTGAAAGTTATTAGGAGTTTGGAAGTGAGTTCTTTGTGCAGAGGAGATTGTGTTATATAGAAAGGAATTGGGGTTCACTTGCATAGAAAGGGACAAGGGTAGTATGTGAAAATGGGTTTCAGAGGCGACCCATAAATTGGTGGTATGGGGCCATTTAAGGCGATGGTAGCTAGCCATTGGGTCAATGCAGCTTGGCAAGAATGAATGCAACCCGAGGCAAAAATTGTTGTTTTGTTAGTTTTGTTTTATCCAGCCTCCCGAACATCAAACGTGTTGATCATTTCTTGTTTAAGTCTCTTAAATTTTGTTAAATGTAAAATTTGTAAAATGTAAAATACTTACAAAATTCAACAATCTTGTATTTGAGATTACATTTTGACCTAGTAATATAAAATATAAGATGGGATACACTATTCAATCTCACGCACGTGTAAATATGGTTAAACGATTTACTTAAGAAAATACTGCTGCAAACTTAATGGCACAAACTTAGAACATTTAGTTAAGTTAAAATATTAGAACATGTTAGTTAAGCTAAAATAATACTTAAAACAATTTATCTAAGTGTTTATTGCTTATGGTTGTTTGTTCGATGTAATTTTATATTCTTATATTTAATGAATTGATTAATCTAAATTTAAGGTCAATAAGATAAACAAATAATCATAATAAAATAAATATTTAACACTATCTTATATTTAAATTCAAAACTCGAGATCCTATATCAATCTATTAGACCAAACAGAAAATATTATACAAAATACAAAGTGACAATTTGGGATAGTGGTAGGTTGATGATCGACGTTGGCCTTTTGTTTATGGGAACTTCAAATCACCGGTGACACGAAGCCCATTTAGTTTCATGACACATTGTGAAAGAAAGGCGATGGAGCAACACACGTATCCCCGAAAACCGTGTGTATGCGTGGATATATATATATATATATATATATATATATATATATATATATATATATATATATATATAAGCTTTGTCTTCCTCCGATTAATATCCTGGCCATCTTTGAAATTCAGATTTGGACCTTTCTAGCTACATTCCAAAAACAATAATTGTGGATTGATATAGTTGCATTTTGAATACAACTTGTTGATGTGTGTTTTAGCGTGTTCTAGACACACATCGATGGTAAGTTGATGTTACGGAGGTTAATAGGAAATCTACTAATACACATGTAAAGTGTTATATTTTAATAAGAGTCATCAACTTAGAAGAAAATAGAAGATTGGATAGTGAGAACAAATGACCAAGGCTTTTGAAATTGGTAAAGTGAGGTGATTATATGTCACTATCAAATTTTATTTCATGGAATAGTATCTTTATGTCGGTAAAATTCAATTATTCAACATCCTTTTTAATGAATAACCAAATCTATTTAATTCGACTTATAAAAAGGACGTAATATGAGACATAGTCTTCTAAAACTAAGGACTCAAAGAAATCAGAAATTTGTAAAGCAGAAAATAAAAAAATCTCTAAATCACTCTATCCTTGCATCGTGACCAAAATTATCATATATGATCATAGTTTATTCTTTTGAATGTAGAAAAATATTAGAATTTTGATGACCGGTGTCCGGAACCGGCGGTGGACGAAGATCCAGAATCGGATTAATTTGCCGCAAAAATGTTAGGGTTGACCAGACAAAAACGGACACAACGAACGACTGAACGAGTTCACACTTGCAAAAATGGTCTACGCGTTCAGACACCAGTTTGACAACGATTTATTTGTTAAATCGTCAAACGACTTGGATTATTTAATAGAATTGAATTTAAGTTAGTGACGAAAAAATAAAGACAATTTTAAATCATGATATGATAATGATCATTCTAAATAGATTTAGACAAAAAAGACACCGAGTGGACGAGGAAAATACTAAAAATAGTCCTTTTCATGGGAAAAAATTAATTAATTGAGAGCGCCCATCACTTTTTATTATCCAAGTTCAGGGAAAGGATAAGGATTCGATTACTAATGACAAGTGATGATTAATTTCGAGTTAATTAAATCCAGTGAGGGAGCAACTAGTTTGCTAAAAATGCATGAAGTTTTGCACCTTTACGCAACCGATATCAACTATGTATTTGTTAAAATGTATATACCGTCATCACAAGATACTTCGATCAACTTATCATTAAATATTTTAGTTTCAAATATCAGAACACACTTTTGTAGATAGAATTTCTAAGTGATATGAGAAATTAGTCATGTAAATAATAAATAGATTAAAATTTTTATACTATTTGATGTATATAAATATGATTTTTTGTACCATTCACTTGGTGGGTGATCATACTCTCATATGGCCTTCACTCAATCATCCAATGCTTTCTCTGAGCATCAATCCAGCTCTATAACCTAACAATATCCCACTTGCCATCCTTCACTAGAATCTCATCACTTGCAACTTGTCACCTTTCACTAGACCTTCTTTGTCGCATTCGCATGCCAAGCCTTTTCATTAGTTTACTAGGTCAACTGAAGCAATGCCTTTTCATTAGTTAACTAGGTCAATTGAACCATGTTCAGCTTTTACTTTTGCAAGAGTTACTATCTTGGTCAATATTTTTGTAGGATTTTAATGGCCTACAATCTTTGCAAGCTCTAAGATCTTTGTCTTCATGAGACCGCATATGTAGTGATACTTTAACTTATTTCTTGAGTGAAATGCAAGATTCTTTGCCTCATGAATCGTATTTTGGCAAATTAATACTCATTTTTAACTTTAAACACTTTTAAAAGAAGTAGAATAAGCCTGCATCTACCCTACACAAGTCTGTCGTGAAGAAGGAGTTTCGTTTGATGGCCAAGGGGGTTGAGAATCAAGTCGGAGACAACCACTACAGGCCAAACATGAAAGCTACCGCCCTTGCAAGGTTGAGCATTGTGCATAGAAACCTCAAGGTTTCCAAGACTGGTGTTAAGAAGAGGAACATACAAGCTTTGAAGAAACTTACTTAGAGTTGAAAAGCTTCCAAATCTTTTTTCATAAACCTCGTCGATTTTGTTGAGTTATTAGATTAGTTTTTTAACCCTTCAAGACTTCAATTCATGTTATTGATTTGCTCAATGGATAAAATTTAGTGAAAAAAAACTTTAAACATTTTTACAAAATTTGTTGATTTTTGTTCAATGATCAATATTTCATGTTATAAGCTATTTAAATTAATATTAAAATATACTTAAATTTATAAGTAGTACTTATAACCAATACATTTCACAATTAATTTGGCGCAACTTTTATAGCATTTTTAACTAATCTAATCCTAGTTTAATTATGCATCGTCCGACCATTATGAGTGTTATGGCAAACTCTCACCACTTCAAACTGAGCTTAACTTTGAGCTATTCATATGCAAACACGAAGAAACTACTTCGTCGCTCTTTGTTTTTCATTACTAATACTACCTTGTGTTTTTAAAATCATGATTTTGTTGTCTAGATCTACAATGTGTAGGAATTGAGGGATCCAGTTGAACAAGAATATTTAATAAGAAGGTAAATATGTAAGACCGCAATCCAATCATAGCAACCTTTTATTTTATTTGTTTTTACTAAAAATGATCAAAATGTATTATCAAACTTGGAAGATTTTACAAATTTCTAAATTATTTTGCATGTTTGGGATGTGTGTATTTAACAAGTATGAGAGAATAATCAATGATACATTTTAATTATTTAACTTTTATTGATTTTTAACAACTAAATTTTGTTGAAAAACAAATTATTACAAAATTTAATATTAAATTTAAAAATAAATACTTATTACAAATTATTACTGTAACCAATAATTAATTCTATTAAATTAAGTTAGAAATATTGTAAAAGTGGTGCCAGGTTAATTGTGAAGTCCAATCAAAATGTGCAATTTTTATTTTAGTTTTCACTAGATGACTTATGAGTTGTAGTTCTAAAATATAACTATTAAATATATTTGTACATTATTCTAAAATAGCTTTAAACTTCTACTTTAACATTATAAAAAATTCAAAATTATAAAATTCCAATTTTATTCTTTTCAAAGTACAAATGTTGAGTGACTAGTACCGAGAAAACATGATATTTGATAATTAAATTGTCAAATCAGGTAAATATTTTGTAATTCTCAACTTTTTGTGACTAGTATCGAGAACACATGATATTTGATAATAAATTGTCAAATCATGTAAACATTTTTTAGGAGTTCGATAAAATTTTGTAAATGGATATTCTTTATCTCGTTGTGCATGCGATGTAAACTAATTCTCGTAGTTAACTTGTTACGACTAGTGTATTAATACTGTAGTGTTGGTCAATAGTAAACTACATTTAATTGTTGTTTAGAGTCTTTTACATGTTTATTTGTTTTTGTTTGTCATTAGGACACTCGGTGGCAATAATGCTTCTTGGATTTGATGCTAAATCCTAATATACGTATGATATTTGATATGAGAGCCAATATTATTAGATATATCATGAGTTTTCTCTATGATCTTGGCTTTATGGAGGTTGGTAAAATCTTGATCTTTACCCTTTTTTCATTTGTAGTGATTAGTATTTGAGCAAATTCTTCATGATATGATACTTGAGACTTCCATTATGAGCACTAATACTGGGGGAGATGTAGCTCGGCCATTTACTACACATCACAATAAATCGGATGTGAAGATGTATTTGCGCATTGTGTCAGAGCTAAAACTGAAGGAATTGCTCGTAGGAGGTTTAGAGAAAGTGTACGATATTGGTAAGTATTTTTGCCTCAAGGATATTGATTCCACGTATCATTCAGAATTCACTTCATGTGAATTATACATGGTATTTGCGAACTACGATGACTTGTTAGGTCTCATAGAGAACATATTGAACGGTAAGAACTGATTTTTGGAAGTTAATTTTCTGTTGTGTTATTGTTATTGTAGTAACGACTTTTTTGGTTGCATGTCGACCAATTTATTTGATAGGAATTGTTAAGAAATTCACGGGTGGCCACAAAGTAGTATTATTTTGCCAAGTTACTAGGATAATAATACTAATATGATGACTAATCAATGTTTATTGCAGTTGGTTGGCCACTTCCTAGCAGGGAGGTATGAATCCGACCTTCATTATGCATCATCTGGCCACTTCTTTGCTAGCTATTTCTATGCTCTTTTTTCTACATTTCTAATACTCGTCTTTTGTGTGTTTAAAATCATGATTTCATTGTTTAGATATGCAATATGTATACGGAACTGAGTGATCCAGTTAAGCAGAGCTAGAAATTCACTAAATATTTAAATATTTAACACCTTAATCTACTCATAGTAATTTTTTTATGATATTAAATGTTATTAAACTTAAAAATAGTTATTCATTATAAATTATTACTTTAACCAATAATTTGTTCTATTAAAATTAATTTAGAAATATTGTAAAAGTGGTGCCAAGTTAATTGTGAGATTCAATTGAGATGTGCAAATTTTATTCTGTTTTTCAGGTACTAAAAAGGACTTATAAGTTATATATTTCTATGTTAAATATATTTATATATTATCCTAAAATAGCTTTGAACTTCTACTTTCATATTATAAAAATTTACAATTATATAATTCCAATTCTTATTTTTTCAAATAAAAATGGATAATTGTGACATTCGAGAAAAATAGTTGGTTGGATTACATGAGATTGAGATGGTTACATAAGAAGTGTGATTTAAAGTGTTCAAATATGTTAATTGGTGTCCTTGGAATTCTATGTCAACCACAACAAGTCTTAGTGAAATTGTTAGCTTGAGAAGCTATTTAGAATTATTTGGACAGATTGACCTTTGCTTAGTAAAATGGGCATAACTTTCTCAGTATTGCTTCAAATGTGCAAGTGAACTTGATCCATAAACTATAAATACAGAAGAACAATTGTGTTAAAAGTCATGTGATCTAAAGTAAAAGAAGCTGTCAAAATTGAGCTGCAATCTTTGAATAATTTTGATTAGACCTCATATTTTAAGAAACCAATTGCAACACTCCATTTGTTTGCTTCTTAGACCAAATTGAAGAGGTGAGTAAAATGCTATTGGAACTCACTCACCTCTTCATATGTCTAAGATATTTTTGTGAAGAATATCGATCTTTCACTTAGTCACAAAACAAAATTGAAAAGAGAGGAGGCTAAAAGAGAGAGAAAGAAGCTGATGGATAAACAATCGATCAATAAGCATACTTTCATTTGGATTTGGACTCTAACTATTCAAGAGAGTTCTAGAAAACTTCAATACTTTTCTTTTGGTATATCATATATTAAGTTTTGGTTAGGGATAAACGAGAAATCTATTTTGAATCAAACAGTCGTTGGTGAAGCACGTAGCTGAGGTTATTAAAGAAAATATGATTGATAAGAAAATATGAAATTTTGGCAAATTGTAGATGACTCTATAAGATATGGTCATCATGCATTTTTGATTTCAAGTTATGTCTAATATGGTTGAGTACTATGGCACATATATGTCAAACATAACTAATATGTTAGGTTCTATCTTCTTACTAAGTATTTCTAAACACTTACCCTTTACTAAATTATCATTCTGAGGTGCCATAGTTGCTTTTGATTCTAAAGTCTGTGATCTGAGCTCGTGTCTCTTGTTGAGGCTACTTTTTTGAGATCTCCAGATTGTGCACCTTTATACTCTGTATAGAAGCTCTATAGAGGTTTTAAGAGGCTAGATCCTGGTTTATGTCTAGTATTGGAATACCCATAATAGTGTCATTTTTGTTTTACTGTATAGCGACGTTACATTCGTTCCTCTATTCAGTTTTTCTCCACATTTATGTCACAGTTACATTATTTTATCACTGTTTTATGTCAACTTTAATTTTTTATATACTTAATTGTATTAAATTTAAATATATTTTTGAACGATTATAAAAATGTTAAAATTAATTTTGAATTAACAAAAATAATAATATTGCAAAATACAAAAATTATATTAAGTTAAGAATATATTACATGATAAATTGAAAAAAATTACATTACAATAGAAAAAGAGGACAATAACTAAAAGTGAATTTTTTAATACATTTTTAATAAAAAAACACTTAATTTCTTCCTCATTGGGATAAGTTTTTTCCTCGAGTAAGCAAAGTTTGCAACACAACTTTATTTGCTTGGTGTGATCTTGCTAGATTTTGAAGATAATTTGATTGTGATCTGCTAAGTGGGTATTGTTGCAAATTTTGGTATGTACTTGGTGCATAATTTTTGTTATTTGTTGAGTATTTGGTAAATTTTGGCGAGACTCTAGAATTTTTGAGAAGTTTTTTGACTAAGTTTGGAGTAAACTGTTGAATTAAAAGTTAAAAAATATTTATTTTGTTTAAATGATTTAAGATCGGTCCAATCATCTTCTTTACTAAATTATTAAGATTCATATTTTAAAAAAATATAATATTGATAATTACAAAAAGACGAGAAAATTACATAAAGATGACAGGAGATTTTGTAAATTGATATAAAAAATAAATAAGATTTGCCTCTATTTATAGAGTTTTGAAACCATTATTGACCATATAAATTTTACGAAATTTCTAAATCAAATCAATTAAATACAAAATTTTTTATAAAATCGTTAACAATATAAATTTTTTTATTCGAATAGAATGGTACAAAATTTTTTAAAAATTTTACAGTTAATTTTTTTAAAATTGTTTTGATAAAAAATATTATGTAGTCCAATCGTACAGTGCAACTTAGACAATGGTTTGGAACATGATGTTAACACGCGATCGATAAGTGCAGTGGCCAGTAGCCCTTGATTGGGCCAATTACCGCGAGGAGGGTTGTGGTAAGTCTTAAAGATTGTAATAGAGTCATAATCTAGACCTAACAAAATGAGAGAACTCTTATTGTCTAGGGACATAACGTTGCCTAGGTTGAGATAAGCCTAGGAGGTCGACACAACCACACTCCGAAAATTTTGGTGATATGTTCGCTACAATAACTTAGGGAATATATTTCTAGGAACATATGACATATCCTAAAAAAATATGCAGTCATACAAATAGGGTTCGATCGTAAAAAAGTATGGTCAAAATATACTAAGTAATTTTTGGAAGGTCCATCGTGAACATAAAGTATAATAAATAAGTTGGTAACCGTTGAATATGACATGTTACACTATATCGGCTAATATTTCCGGTGCAAATTTGGACGGTGTGCCCCTTCAAGGAACGGCAGGTATATCACGTGCGTGGACATTTTCCTTCAAATGTATAGTTTCAAACAATAAGCTAAACACTAATAGGAGACGATCCGTCCTTTCTGGAGTTCCGGGTTGAAGATTTTAAATAATCATAATTAAGATTTGATATTACTCACTGATTCAGAAGCTCACAATAAAAAATATAATATAAACAACTTGCTGATTACTAAGCAATTTACTTGTCATTGAAGATTACGCATCTTCTCGTAAAAGGAAAGAGCTGGCACTTGGATTCTTGATAAGATCAGAGCATAAATATATTACCCTTTTTTAAATACGATATACTTAGACTAAGGAATTGATTTTTGGGTATTCGTGGAGAAATTCGCCAGAGAATAAACAACTCAACATACAACGAGGCACATGTTATTTAATTGTGATCAACACTTCCGGCAATCGCGTTCAAATTATTTAAGTTCGAAAAATTTGGTGCCACGAAGAATATTTATCGCCCGTCTTTTACTATATATAAAAATATAAATACAGAATAATGTTCATATTTACTATCCAATTCAAATTTCAAGTAAAACTTTTACAGATATCAGATTTCATATATCATATACGTCATGACCCTCTGGAGGAAGTGAAAATGAAAGGAAGCCACACCTCATCCAATGATTAAAAAATGGGAAGTTTCTGAAGAAAAGTCTCCACTGTTTTCATTAAAATAACAAAAAATTTCAAACTAAAGACTTGACATTTTTATCCATATAGCCAACCATCCTAATCATCAATATGAAAGTCATCTCCCGGTCACTACAAATAATTTTCAGATTTTGTCCAATTAGTTGACGTGCGGGCAACTGCAACCGCTGTATTTTTATACGGTATACCTGCTTCTTCTTTCTAATTTTCACATTGGTCCAATAGTTGGAGCATGCAACGGCTATATATGTACCCGTTACATTATGCTGTTTTCCTCACCAAGATCTCATATAACACCATCCACAAATATTTCTCTTGCAACTGAAATACAACGAGCAATGGATTCTTCTTCCATTAAACCCGACCCAGAGACTGTCAGGTCCGAAGTACGGCCACTATCGCCTAAAGGCGATAGAGGAACCTTCGGACTTGAAATCGTCCTTCGGGTCTTGCTGTTTGGGGTCACCGTAGCTGCCGTCATTCTTATGGTCACGGCCAAGCAAACGGAACGAGTTGCTGTCCCGGGGTACCCTGTCTTGGTTCCTGTAAAGGCCAAGTTCAACTACTCTCCGGCTAACATGTAAGTTTAACTTCTTTTAGACAATACATAGTTAACAGTTGTTTATGACCGTATAAGTAAGTATTCGTGATATAACAAAGTAGAGTTAGGAGGAGCTTATATACAAAGGTTTGCATGCAGACATGCAACTCATATTTTTTATGGTATGTATGCATGGTTTAATATTTTTCAAAATTGTATGATACCCAAAGATCGTATTTTTTACCAATTTATATGCTAAGTTGAACATGATTACACAATTAAGTGGCTATACTAAACTTTCTCAATCATGTTATAAATTATTTATATTTCATAACTCTAATTCGACATTTAAAATTTATTTAAGTTGGATAAGTAAGTATTAGAAAACCCTCGACATGCCCTACTGAATGTCTGCTGACTCAGTCTTTGAATGTCCATCTACAAGAACCTAGAAGAGAGATGACGTTTCCTTCGAGGTTGAAAAATGTGCGAATAATATATAATTTGTGGCCTTTTTTCCTGGATGCTGACGTGGAGATTGCTTGCGGGTTTAAAAGTCAAAACACCAAATTATATAGATATTGTTTTTGAAAAGTTGAAGTATATTATTGGTATAGGGTAAATATACACCTAGAGCACCAACCTCAGAAGATGTGGAGAAAAACCACAGCCCCAGTTACAACTCTATGACAGGCAGACCCCAAAACCAACTAAAAATTATATTAAATTACGTTACCCATAACAATACGTAGGTAAATAGAAAAAATAGAGGAAAAAATCTCAAAATAAGGCTGGAAAACATCATTATTTCCATCAGGAGGACTTAGTATAAGTGATAAAAAAATTAATTCATTTAAAAAATTATACACTCACCATTAGAAGAATCAATTCTAAATATGATCCAATAATTTTTTGTTTGATGTATAGATGTACCCAAAAAAATTAATATACTTCTTAGTACCAATTATTTATTTTTTTGAAATAATTTTTACAATAATTATACTTATCAGAAATTAAATTCTTGTCATTTGAATACGTCCGAGTTTGGTAAAATTATTTGGGTTACCCTTTGAAATGCTTAGTCTATTTGCTTTAAATATTAGGGGCCGTCTTTTTTGACCTTTGCTTATTTAATTACCAAAAAGATTTAGGCCTCCCACGTACACAAAAAATTGCTCCAAGCTCGTTGGCCAGCAAGAAGAGCTGGTCAATGTTAGTTGATTCGGGTTTAATTAAAAAATAAGTCAAATTGGCAGACAAACTATCTAACACGCCTTCATTATAATCGATACAGTCACTAGCAGCTGATATCAGTAATGCTTGGTCAAAATTAGCAACAACAAAAAAAATACAAATTGACTTGTGTAATTTTGCTTTAAATGTAACAGATATTTTGTAGCTGCGTTATCCGTTGCTTGCCTACACAGTATCGCCTCAATACTGGGACACCTCCTCACGGTCTCCAAGCCAGCCAAAGCAACCAAGATCTTGCTTCATCGCGCAATTTGGGACGTGGTAATTAAAGTGGCCACACTTCTTCTCTTCTGCAGCTAATTAAGTTCGATGGATACATGTTAATATCCATATGCATTGCATTTTCTTTGCAGTTGGTATTCGGAGTAGTGGCGGCAGCCACCGGCACGGCGGGCGGAGTGGCCTATGTCGGGCTGAAGGGCAACAAACATGCAGGGTGGAGCAAGATATGCTCTGTCTATGACACATACTGCAGGCACATTGGTGCCTCCATCGGACTTTCTCTGATCGCCTCGATTATCCTCGTCCTCCTCATCTTCCTCTCCGTTGTCTCCCTCTACCGTCGGATCCCCTCACAGTCCTACTGATGCAATGAAGAGTTTGATCGTTGCATGATTGCCTATGTTCGTGTTAGAGATTTCTATGCATTTGGACGGTTGTTTGATGAGGTAGTGTTTTATTTTATCAGTTTGTGTGGTTGTGTGTATGTAAAAATTTGTGGTTTGACATTTGTTTGCACTTATATTCATATTAAGTTTGTTTAGTGTCACCCTTAACCTTGATTATCTAGCGATCAATTTGTTATAATTCTTGTTATCATTCTCCCTCGTGTTTTATTCGTTCATCTTTAAATTCGTTAGCTATCACTAGATACGTTGTAATCACCATGAAATCGCTCGTAGAAAGCTGCCTGTCGGCGTGTCGAGTGACAAGAAGACTATATACTCTTTCAAAAAACAGATTAGCAGACATAGAGACCTAGATAATCGACATGTTTCTGCAACAAGAAACGGATCCAAGATCGTCTGCTTGCCTAATTCTTGACCAGTCAGTCATCCCTTCTTCACTAAGTACTATTTCGGAAGAATTCTTCCACTGCGTCCTTTCCATAACTTGGTGTTTTCTCTGCATTATACTCACCGGTGTCAGGATCAAGAGTCAGCATACTCTCGGCCAAGTAATACCTCCCGATCTTCCCGAATTCTGCAGCGTCCTCCAATGAAGGAAAGATTTTAACCAGAAAATCAAGAACACCAATCCATTGTTCCAATGGGAACTTGCTCTAGAGGTGTCAAACCCTTGGCTTGTCCAGCATCAATTGGCACAATTCGGTTGATCTTATCCTCGCTCGGTACGTACACAATCCACCACGAATGAAGCCGAATCCTGCTCGCTAATCGCCTTACAAGCGCACAACTTCCCGTCCCCAAACATAACATACGGCTACCCATCCTTAACAAACTCAACCTGACCCATAAACTCTCAAAGAATGCAGTTGGCCTCATCACGATCCTGTAAGTGAATCCACCATATTTCTCAGCTTCGTGCGCTGAATTTCGAGTAGCTGATTCTGCATCAAATTGCAGATAATCTTCCATGAATCCTTTAGGTTAGCTCTTGAAGAACATCAAAATTGGTCGTCATTAGTTGCTTCAGGATTCCAGAAATTAAAATTATCATAATCTCTTTATAACTTTTGCAGCTATTCTAAATCCAAATACGTGTTAAATGGATTAAATCGAGATTAAGTGGGGTTTTGCTACCTAATTTTTCAAAAGAGACTAATAGCCAGTAATAAATAGTCATTAAAACCTATAAGGCGGGAATGCATGTAGGAGCCAAATATAAATAGTTGAAGGCCACACATTCAACTAGCTTGCTAGAGGCGTTACGTTACGTTACGTGTTACAACTCAGACTATAGCTAACCATGAAAATGAAATAAATATATTCACAAAAAACACCTTTTCCAAATGCCACGTTGAATTAATTATAACCCATCGAGGCCCAAATTCATCGCTTTTGAAATTTTAGTACGTTAGAAAAGAAAGATATTTGTTTTTTCTAGTGGAAAAGGGAAAATATTACATTAAAATTCTTTTAAAATAATATTGGTGGACCAAAAAAAAATCAATTTAATGAAGTTATCACATAAAAGAAGTTTATGTTTTTGTCCTCGGAAAAATAATAAAACTAAAATTTTGAATAATAGAAAAAGAAAAAAAATTATTTTCTGTATATTCAAATCACTTAAAATTTGAATTATTGCATGATTCAAATATTATATTTGATGAAAGTATTCTTTTTACAAGATAACAAAATAGTATTTTAAATTATTTTTAACTTTATAAAGTATGTAAAAAATGTATTTATTATAAAATATCACTTTATGCAAATTAAAATCAAAATTTATTACTATTTTTTTTAGGAAAAATAAATTATTACAATAGAAAATTAATATATTTTTTACGTTCATCCTAATTCAATTTCACTTTATAAATATTCACCAAAAAAAATATCACTTTATAAATATTTTATTATACTTTAAATGCATGAGACAAAATAGAAAGGAGGCAGCCAGCCACCCCGCCTAATTATTTGAGCCTTCTTTTCATTTCTCTCTCTTTATGTCTCGGTGGACGAGTCAAACGAACTAATCCAAAAGAGACACGCAAAGGTCAATCCATATATAAAACAATACTAAAAGACAACGAAATGACTCATCATCGTCAAATTGTAAGTTTGAAACATCATCAGATATTGATGACCAATTATTTTTTGGTGAATACACAGGTATCCGGCACAGTCTATTATGGATTTTCAACAGGGTCGATTATTTCTGTTCGAGGCGGTTCTCGAAGTTAAAGTTTTAAACCTCTCTCAACGTCGTTGCGGGAATCGAACTTTAGTTTGCCTTTTCAAGTGCAGCCCCTGACACCACTGCACCAACTGCGCATTGGTCGACGACCAATTATCTATGTCATATAGTTCTTGACGACCAACTCTTTTCTACGAGAAAAAAACGTCGATCATATGGAACAGTTAAGCAAAAAATCTGTAAAATATTGTCTCTTCATAGTTCCTAAATATTCAGATCAAAACTCTACAAAAAAAAATAAATATAAATTCATACATTGTCCACATATTAAGTTTTTTTTTTGCCTTCCATATTTTAAATAGGGAGCTTAAAACCATTTTTAAATTACAACAAATTTGTAGGTGAACCATAAAAGAGATCCATCCAAAGGGACTAAATCCACCACGAACATTTTTATTTAACGAGATCCAAATATCCACATAAATGAAACAACAATAAGACAAATGTTAAATAGTTAAAAAAATTGTGGGTAATATAAATAAATAATCACATACAGAAATTTGGGGTTAGATTTGTACTGTACTTCCTACGAAATATCTTATAAATAGTATTAGATTTGTCTACTAATATTTCTTAATTAGTAGACAAAAGGGCCAGCTCAAATCATTAGTATTCCTCTCCTTTTTCCATGTAGAAGGGCCACCCTCTCCCTCTTTTCTCCTTTATTTCCGTTTTTTTCTTCCCGTTCCCTCCATTTTTTAGTAGCTCTTAATTGCTAGGGTTTAAGAATGAGCTGTAGAGAGAGAGAGAGAGGAATGTGAGCTAGAGAGAGAGAGAGAGAGGAGAGAGAATGGGGTGCGTGTTCGGGAAAGAAGCCGGCGGGCCGGGTCCCAAGGAAGGGAGGAGAGAGAAGCGGGACGCGGCGGCGGTTACGTATGGCGAGAGCGAGGCCGCTTCGACGGCGGAGCGGAGGCGGCCGGAGGAAGAGGACGACGATGACCGGAGCGTGAAGTCCAGGGGGGAGGGTGAAGGAGGAAGGAGCCGGCGGCGGAAGCACCGGTCTTCACGGCCGAACCCTAGGCTTAGCAACCCGCCGAAGGGCCTCCACGGCGAGCAGGTCGCCGCCGGGTGGCCGTCCTGGCTGTCCGCCGTTGCCGGGGAGGCCATCAACGGGTGGACCCCTCGCCGCGCCGATTCTTTCGAGAAGATTGATAAGGTTTTTATTTTTTATTTTTTCTCTTTAATTTCCATTTTAGGATGTGTGTTTAAATGTGGAAAGAATCTTGGGAGTTACTGTAGTTTAGTTAACTATTTGTTTCTAATTTTGTTTTTATTTTATGCAATTTTCAGATTGGACAAGGGACGTATAGTAATGTATATAAGGCTCGGGACTCGATAACGGGGAAGATTGTAGCGTTGAAGAAGGTACGGTTCGACAACTTGGAGCCGGAGAGTGTGAAGTTTATGGCCCGGGAGATTCTGATCCTACGCCGTTTGGACCATCCCAATGTCGTAAAATTGGAAGGCTTGGTGACGTCCAGGATGTCGTGTAGCTTGTACCTCGTGCTCGAGTACATGGAGCACGATTTGGCGGGGCTCGCAGCAAGTCCAGTCATTAAGTTCACCGAGTCTCAGGTGGTGTAGTTGTTCTGTTTCTAGTTGCCCGCTTGGTGGTTGGTTTTGAGCTTGTTCTTAGTTTTGAGAGTGTTTGCAGGTCAAGTGTTACATGCATCAACTGTTGTCTGGCCTGGAACACTGTCACAACCGGCATGTGCTGCATCGTGATATTAAGGGGTCTAATCTTCTGATTGGGAATGATGGAATTCTCAGGATAGCTGATTTTGGGTTGGCTTCCTTTTACGATCCTAATCACAGGCAGCCAATGACGAGTAGAGTGGTTACGCTATGGTATCGACCGCCGGAGCTTCTGCTTGGTGCCACGGAATATGGAGTTGGGGTTGACCTTTGGAGTGCCGGATGCATTCTTGCCGAGTTGCTTGCTGGAAAGCCTATCATGCCTGGCCGTACAGAAGTAAGTTGATATCTTGGCCAACTTAGGATCT
>SOPF01028731.1:0-27886 GCA_012979155.1 Hypericum perforatum
TTTGTTCAGTCTATTACCTAAAGGATCACACAATGGAATAGCATTACTTAAAGTCAAGGAGATATCATAGGATGAAGGTACTTGCATAGTATATCCAATTGTAAATTTCAGATCCTCTGAATCAATATTGTAAGCGTACTCTTTGACAATTGTATAAAGGATAATGTTAGAACTTCAAAATCAATAGTTCAAGGGTATGGGATCTATAAAACTAGTAGAACATAGATAGATCTAGGATAAAGAATTTTCCATCTAACATAATCAATATTATTTTGTAAACGTTGCCAATAACCATGAAAAGAAGAATAGGTGAAAAATGAATAAAATGTCTTCATCAAATTGCTAATTATACCATTTATCTGAATAGCATAGGCTCTATCATACAACATCATATAAGACTCATGATTCAATAACATAGTAATACTCGGGTCTTTTCTATCTCTTCCATTTTACCTTTTGAGGGCTAAGGTGTTGCCCTTACGATTGGTTATGATCATGATGTATTTCTTTTTTTTGCGTAGTTGTGCTCGAGATGGAAAACCAATATAAATTTGTATACTTAAAGGGACCTTTATCAAGTTGGGTCTATGTTGTAGGCTATTGTTGACGAAATAAATCTGATGGGATAACTAGTAAAAAACACTACTAATTTGCTGGGAACGCTCTTCTCCCTGATGCTACTATTTTCTGGGCTTATGAAAGATAATGATATTCTTTTCTTTTAACAAGTTGCCCGCGCATCACATCTTTCTCTTAAAAGACTTTCCTGTGCTAAACATATGGGCCCAGTTGCCATTTGTCCTGTCAATTATGGCCTAAAAGGTGCCTTTTCTAGTGGAACAGCCAGGACTCTTTTTTTCGTTATAATTCAGTGATAGAACCTATACTTAAGCCAATTCCGCTAAGAAGTTTGATTTGATCATCTATAGCATCAGATTTTGGTGAAGTGAAAAGCTATAGGTAAGTTAAGGCTAGTGAAGGATTGGTGCCCTTCCCATTTATTATTACTTACTATTGTACTCTTTCTAAGATGAATGTCGAGTATCTTCCCTACCTATAAAAGGAAAGGAAGCCTTCAATCTAACTAAATGGGTAAGCCCGGAAGCTTAATAGCTAAGCTATTTAGAGAAAGACTGGATAAAAGATCTGACTTCAATTGAATAAATGTAAAAACATTTGCTATCCCCTCTTCTTCCTTAAGGATTTCCCTTTAGAACTATTATATGCAACCCTATGTCTTTCTTAAAGAAGACTCTTCTCAGTGAAGAAGAAAGATTCTTTTACCCAATTGCTTTTCTAGTTCCTAATTAAAGGATGTTGTCTCCTTGTTGCTCCCTATTATATTACTATAACTATAATAGTCTTCTCTTCCTATTCATTCTTTTTCTATTCCCGTAGCATTAACGTAACAGATTGGATTATGTATTACTCAACTATTAGTCTTTAGGCTTATGGATAAGGATACATCCAATTCAGTGAGACCTTTTGTCACCAGACGCTGTAGGAAGATGCTCCGGAGACATCTACTGAGTCAGTAAAGAATCATCAAGCCATTAATGCTGTATTCAAGTTATGGCCTCCAATCCTCTCATTCCTACCTATAGCTTTTTTGCTAACTTTAAACATCCTATGTTATTTATATAAAAACATTTCAGCTACAACAGATGAAAAGGTAAGCCCACTTCTATTTATCTATTGTCTTAATCTTAAGTTAAGCGATAGTAGACTTTTCTACACCTGACTTGGTGAAAGAGTTTTGGCTATGCTCTATAACAGGCTTCTTGGAGAAAGAATGTAATTGGCTTTGAAGCTGGATAAGAGGTTGTCGCAATATTAGCTATCACAATATAGGTTTCCTACCCTTGGTTATTTTCAAACAAATTCAATGTTTTTATAGCCGAAGGCAAAAAAGACTTTTATGGAATAAGGGCAAGAAGGAAAAGAAGAAGGATTATTAGTTGCCTAGCCGAGGAACTTGAGGCCAACATTTAGAGTGCGGTCCCAGAGTTCTTCACTCTGCCTAAAATGTTTGTCGGTCATAGAACGTCATTTATTTTTCAATTAAACAAATCCTATCTCTTGTTCCCTCTTGCCTCAATAGTAGATCATCTTACGAGATGATCCCGAACCTATTTCATAACCACCATTCATCACCAATCACATTCCATATCCCACTTCACACTTTTGATTCTTTTATAAATATAAAGGCAATACAACTTCTCCCCCAGCTGTTCTTTATTGGATTAGACTCTATGGCATAAACGCAACCAAGATGGCTACTTAAACTAAACCCTATCACGGAGACTGAAGGATTGAGACTTTCTATATTAAAACTGGCACTTCCTTCTCTAACTCACGCATATTAGGATTTTGCTTTCTCTGGAACCTTAACTTTAAAGGATAATCTAGTACAGGAATGAAGCAACTCTAAAGATATGGAGAGGGTAGAAGAAACGTAGGCAAAATGAGAAAAAATGCTTCACTTTCTTAACAGATGCTGCTGACTAGACAAAGACTTATCACACTGAACACACTTCAGATACGCGGCTCTTAAATGGCTTGTGAAGCTTGAAACTTTAAGAAAAAAAGAAAGGTTCTACTTGCTATCATAGTTAGAGTTTTGGAACCCGGGCCTGTGTTACAGGATTAGGATGAATTGAACTATCTAAACTCTTTTTATAGGGTTATGGGTTTGAGGACACATCCCTTTTCTGACTTTCTCTTGGGCTTTGATGCGAGATTCCTTATTTAATGATTATGATAAAATAGAAGAATTTCCCTTCCCTTTCTGTGATTTCAATTCTCAATCAAAGGTTGGGCTTTGAGTCATTTTAACTTGCAACAAAAGGCTTATATCCGAACAGAGTCAGCAAGCAGATGCGGAAAAAAAAAGTCTCCTTGTTCTTGTTACTGTAGCCAGGAGGGTCCGCTTTAAAGGAAATTCTGTAAGTAGATGCCAATGATAGAGCTCAATATTTCATACTATATAGGGAAATTACTTTAATGTGTTCAAAATCAAGTAATTTTGCATCAAGAGTTGAGATTAAAGCATACCTTCATGATAGTGCATCAGCTACTACATTTTGCTTACCTTGTTAGTAGCGTATGACATAAGCAAATGTCTCAATAAATTCAACCCAACGTGCATGCCTTTTATTCAGCTTGTGTTAACCCTTTAAATGTTTCAAAGATTCATGGTCAGTATGAATCACAAATTCCTTGGGCCATAAGTAATGTTGCCATGTCTCCAATGTCCGAACCAATGCATACAACTCCTTGTCATAGGTTGGATAATTCAGGGTTGCTCCACTTAGTTTCTCACTAAAATAGGCAATAGGTCGTCCTTCTTGCATGAGTACTAAGCCAATTCCTATACCCGAAGCATCGCATTCAACTTCAAATGTTTTAGAAAAATTAGGTAAAGCTAATAAAGGAGCATTTTCCAATTTCTCTTTGATTAGTTGAATTACTTTCTCTTAAGTTTTGCCCCAGCTAAATCCCATGCTCTTCTTGATCACTAGGAGTTGGCCAATCCTGAATTGCTTGAATCTTCTCTTCATCAACATGTATTCCTTTAGCACTAACAACAAAACCCAAGAATACAAGCTTATCCGTGCAAAAGGTGCACTTCTTCAAGTTAGCAAATAATTTATCCTCTCTAAGTGCATTTAGAATAGCTTTCAAATGTTCTATATGATCCTCATTGCTCTTGATATATATAAGTATATCAACAAAATAAATGACTACAAATTTGCCAATAAATGGATGTAAAACATGATTCATAAGTCGCATAAATGTACTAGGAGTATTAGACAAACCAAATAGCATGACTATCCATTCATATAATCCATATTTTGTTTTAAAGGCTATCTTCCACTCATCTCCTTCTTTCATTCTAATTTGATAATAACCACTCTTCAAGTCAATTTTAGAAAATATGCTCGATCCATGTAGTTCATCTAACATGTCATCTAAACGAGGAACAAGGTGACAATATTTTACCATTATATTATTGGCTGCTCAACAATCAACACACATTCTCCATGATCCATCTTTGTTAGGCACAAGTAGGACTGGTATTGCACAAGGACTTATACTCTCTCTCACGTACCCTTTCTCCAATAGCTCGTTGACTTGTCACTCAAGTTCCTTTGTTTCCTCTGGATTGCTCCTATATGCGGGATTATTAGGTATGGTAGCTCCCAGAACAAAGTCAATTTGGTGCTCAATCCCTTAGATAGTTAGTAATCCTGGTGGTAGCTCATTGGGGAATACATCCTCGTAATCCTGCAAGAGTGAAACAACCATACTAGGCAAGTGTGATTCAAGCTCATTGGTGTTTAAAAATACCTCCTTCTACATAAGTACGATCATTGACTTTTTTCCAAAACATGCTTGCTTGATATCACTAACTCCCACATAAAAATTCATTTTTCCACCCCTCGGTTTTTCTCTCATTGACTATTTTAATTTCAATTTTTAAGCTTTTTTTATTTGCTCAAGCTCTTTCCCTTTATTGGCCATTTTTCCTTTCTTTTTTTGGCTTCTTCTCTCTGCTCAATTTTTTTCTTTGGTCACTCTTCTTTTTGTCATCACTTTCTTTTTGTAACTTCAATTGATCTTCACAAACTTGTGATAGTATTAAAGGTGCTAGTGTAATTACTCATCCATTGAGGGTGAATGAGTACTTATTCGTAAAACCATCATGCTTTACTCCTATCAAATTGCCATGGCCTTCCATGTAGTAAATGATCTCCTTGCATTGGCACAACATCACATAACACTTCATCTTCATATTTGCTAATTCGGAATGCCACTAGCACTTGTGCTTCCATATGTACTTCTCTACTATCATTCAACCACTGTAGTTTGTAAGGTTTAGGGTGTTTTCTTGTGAGCAACCCCAACTTTTCAACCATAGTGGTGCTTGCAACATTTGCACAACTTCCTCCATCAATGATGATGCTACACACCTTGTCCTTGATATAACACCTTGTGTGAAAAATGTTCTGTCGTTGTGTTACATCATCTTCTTCTTTTGCTTGCAAGTTCAAAGCCCTTCTTGTCACCAAAGTGAGTGCTTTAGGGGCTTGGAGTTCCTTTTCTGATAGATGTTCTAATGAGGGCATGCTTCCATGGTTCAAGTCTTCTCCTTCTGTCTCGATTTTCCCACTCTCTCTAAGCACCATGACCTGCTTGTTAGGATATTGACTTGCTATATGCCCCCTTCCTTGATATTTAAAGAACTTAATGTCTCAATTTCTTGTAGGAGGGGCTTCTACTTCCTTTTGAGAGTTGGTACTAGAACTCTCAGTCTTGTGTTCTACTTTGGCTGCCTATGGCTTGTCAAACTGGATAATTTGGCTTCCAAGTAGCACTTGATGTAGCTCGTGTTCCTCCTCTTCTCTTCATTTATTTCTCTATTTTGTTGGCCATATGCACCATGTCATCCAATTCTACGTAGTGTTGTAGCTCCATTTTTTCTTGAATTTCAAGATTTAATCCATTCAAGAACCTAGCCATAGTGGCTTCACAATCCTCCTCTATGTTGGCTTCTATCATGGCCATCTCCATCTGCTTGTAATAATCTTCCATGCTCATATTTCCTTACCGCGGTCCTTATAACTATTTTAAAAGGTCGTTATAGTAATGACTAGGAATAAAGTGTTTCCTCATGACAACTTTCATCTCCTTCCTTATATCTATGATATATTTCCCATTACGTCTCCTGCTTGTGACAAATTGATCCCACCAAGTTATAGCATAATCATTAAATTTAGTCACAGCCAGCTTTACCTTCTTTACCTTAGAACAATTGTGACAATCAAACATAAATTCAATCTTCTTCTCCCATTCAAGATAAGCCTTCATATCAGAACAACATGCAAAGGAAGGTATTTTTAACTTGATGTTTCCCAAATTGGGAACTCCTCTTGTCTGGCCTCCGTAGATTGGCGTTCATTCCTTAACCTCCTAACCTCATCAAAGTCAGACTCATCTCTTGTCACAACTCGTAACCTAGTGATCATGACCGGTGCAAGGATTCAACTAAAACTAATGTTAATCAAATTTCTGCAAGCCTCATAAATGTAAACCTGAACATAACATATCTATATAACAAAATTCATCCCACTTGCAAACCTCATAACTATACAACAATCTACATCATCCTTTACATCAAACATACCACAAGTCCAAAATCACCAAAATACATCCACCACCTCATATCCACTAAAACTCCAAAATATACAAACGAGACATCTTCGTAGGCCCAACCTCAAAAGCAAGCTCCCATGACTCTACAAAAGCGCTACAAGATCACCAACTAAAGATTTGGAAAATGAATAAGGGAGAATGGTGAGACAAGCTCAGTGAGTAGATAATACGTGTCCTGAGTATAATGAATGTCAATGGATTATATTTGGTGTCGTACGTAATCATAATACATAATAATTATATTTGGTCATAAAATAAATAATATGGAACATAAGAGCTTTGAGATATGTAATATGGAACATGAATAATGAAGTACAAGCTATGAGCCATGAGCCAAGTATTACATCACAACATAAGGCATAAATAGTACACAAGCATAAATGCAACATAAGGCATAAATGCTACACAAGCATAAATACCACATAAACATAAGCCATATGCACATAGACACTCCCAAAGAGCAGGACACATGGCATACGCCCCAAAGGCTTAATGCATACCACATGCGGTCCCAAAGACCTCATAAACATAAGAGTAAATGTGAACATCGTATAAGGCTCATAACCATATTAAATAATAATATGAATAATTATGAACCATATCAAGGAATAAGATCGCAAATGAAGGTCTTTCGATAAAATAGGATCAATGATGGGGTAAAGAATGGAATAGCTCTAAGATACAAGACATAGCTTATTCACTTTCTAGTTTTAAAATAACAAGGAATATAGATAGAAAATCAAAATAATGATTTCATGAACCCATTATCCACTCACCTTAACCACCTTCAAGTACGAAATCCTAATTGTCCGTAAATGAATCAGCTTGTTGGTCCACTTCCTTTCCTAAGAACAAATAAATACTACATAACCATATTATAACCAAAGAACCATAAACATGCTGAAAAGAGTTTATGACAGCCCCTACATATGCCAAGTTCTCACTTAAAACTAATCAACTAACTCACTTTCAATGATTCCAGCAACACGTCCATACATCTCTATCATCATACTGACAATCAAGTACTCTTACTTTAACATCATCACTAACCCACAAAATCACCAAAACAGGACTCCTTATTTGTCCTTCATCATAACATATCCAAAGATCACATCCAAACTCAACAAAACCAACTCACAAGGTCATTTTCCATACACCTACCTAAATGCGAGAGCTCGGCAACTTGTCCAGAGTAAAATGGCCCTCTTGAACAAAGTAAATATACCATGGAATAGGATTTTCTATCCTCTATAACTTTATAGACATATATAAAGTCCAAATCCTAGTCTAAAACCACTTACCGCACAATTCTTCCTAGACTTATCTGCTTCTTCTTCTTTCTCCACCTTGCTTCTTTCTCTTTCTTATTTTCGGTTCTGAGTGTTTTTATTTGGTTTGCCTTATCCTAAGGTAAGGTTAGGGTCTTATAGAGCTCTTGGATGACTTTCCTTCATGCTTATCTCGTCCCTTAAGGTCAAAAAAGTAAAAACACTTAACTCTTCCTGATTGGCTGCCTATTCCTCGTCCAATCACAATCTAGCAACTTCAAGCTCCATTCTGTCCTCCTTCCACTACCAATCTGAATAAACTTTTGTCTACCAAGTTGCAGTCCTATGTCTTAGCTTTCCAAAACATGTTCAACTGTCCAATTTGGATTTGAAATGAGAAAGTTATGGCCATTATCCCCAGGCAGCTCAAATTTGACAAAAATTTAAAAATGAACTAAGTGACCAAAGTGAAGGCTTGTCTAAAGGTCTTAGAACACTCTAACATGCTCACACATGATACTAAACTTTTAGCAACAACCATCCTCATAAATGTACTTGCCTAGTGGACCAACCAACATTAATGTTGACATATGTAAAGTAATTCTATATCTTAACCTCAACTCAACTTAGTTAGTGACACTTAAAAGTTAATGTGGTAGAGGGCTTACATCTCCACTCATTAATGGTTAGTTAAAATTAATGGACCTCACCAATCACTCCCTTACGTGTTTACTCTCAAAGTTTGTTGCACTCGGATTCACTCGTGTTTACACTTAAGTATTTGGCTCTTTTTCTCTAATGTGCTTACAACTCTTGCCTTTTTCCTCTCATGACACTCTTGTTGGTTCTTGCTGAGCTAGTAGAGATTAGCTTGGCCTTTGTATACTTTAGTTTCTGAGTCCTCTTTTCTTCTTCTTGCTTTCATTCCTATCGATCTTCTTGCTTTCTTGTTTTTGATCTTTTCTTCTTGCTTTCTTGCTTTTCTTTCTTTTCTTCTTGTTTTTGTTGCTTTCTTGTTTTCATTCTCTTCTTCTTGCTTTCTTCGTTTCGTTTTCCCTTTTTCTCTCTTTTCTCTCTTTTCTCTCTAACTCAGAATGCAAAACAATCAACTTAAAACATAAATTAAAGGATAGATAGACCTAAAGTAGAACCTCACTCTGATACCAAATGATATGAATTCCATAGAGAACTCGCACCAACGTGGACCGTCTACTCTAGGATGATGGTTGATCTTTACCCATCGCTTTGTGCCTGGCACCAAACCTTAGTGTTGGTTCACTTTGACCCTTAGCAATGATGAGAATGCAGACCTTGATCTTGAAACAAATATGCCACAAACGGAGATGGAAATTCTGTTTGGTAAGTACAAACGTCTAGCTAAGCAATCCAACTACCGAGAACCAAGAGAGAGATATCAAACTCACATTGATTTTAACCAAAAACAATCTACCTCTTCATTAAATTCATGGCCCCCTTTATATAGAGGCTTAAACTGATTTGCGTATACTCCAAAGTCAATAAGATAAGTCCTAAAGAGTTTTAAACTTATCAAACTACCTAAATATGACTTAAAATGAATGTTTATCCTAAATAGAATAGTTATCCATCGTGAAGAACTCTCATTTCTAAAAAAATAGCAAACTAAATAACTATCCACTATTGGATAACTCTCATTCCAAAAAGGTAGCATACTCCTAAAAAATAGCTAAATCACTCTTAAAAGGTCTCTAGGAGATTCACGGGCATTAGACTTGTAGAATGTCCTCCATTGGGATTAGAAAACGTGCCTTGGGACCAAACCTCCTTAAGGAGCCCATTAAAATCAAATTGAAACTTATTGGCCTTTGCTCTTGCGATCGGTCCAATTGGAACTCGAACTGGACTTCTTTCCTCCTTTGATCTTGTAGCACAATGTTGGACGTGTTCACATCACATATATTAACAAGCTCTAAGGTTAATTTTTTTCCAAAATTTAAAATGAAAGATTAAGGAGCGGTTGGTTATGTACTCAGAATTAGGATCTAGGGAAATTCTTGGAAAATATTATTATCTCTTTCATAAGAGACATATATCAACAAAATAATAGAATAATTCAACATTAATAACAATAATCCATGATATGTTTTAATTCTCAAAATTCTTAATCTAAACAAAGAAATATGTACAACAATAACTAAACAGATGTTGGATATGATGAAAATCCTTATGCTAATGTAGTAGGTTGTCTCATACATGCAATATTATGTACGAAAATCGATATTTGCAATGATGTTGAGAGAGTAAATAGATAACAATCTAATATAGGAAGAATACATTGGAAAGTAGTCAAAGGAAATATAATGTGTTTGAATAAGACTATATAATACTCATTGTGTTATCAATGTCAAGATCTCACATTTAGAGATTACACTAATGTTGATAACAAAGGACATGAGGATGAGAAAAAATTCACATCAAGATATGTCTTGATGCTAGACAGTAGTGTAATTTCATGAAGTAGCAAAAATTAAAGATGATTCTCTTTATATCAAAAATTTATATAAAGATATCTATATGGTTCAACTACAGGAGTTACATATAAAAAGTGTGAACATAAGGTTTGCAAAATTATAAGATCAAAATATGGTATTAAAAAAGCGATACATTCATTTTTTTATGTAATCAAGTCATATTATTTGATAATCAAAGACAAGGATTATTGTGTCTATAGCAAATATTTAAGTAAAAAAAAATTTTTGATTAAATTATATGTAGATAATATACTATTTGATGAATATAATTTGAGATTTGTAACAAGCTCAAAGCTTTTTTTTTCAGATTTGAAAATAAAATATTTAGAAAAAATTTATTGTCTACTCAGAATTAAAATTTTAGGAATCATTTAAAAATATTGTTCTCTTTTATAAGAGACATATATCTATAAAAGAATAGAATGATTCAAAAGTAATTTTAACATCATGTCTCAATTATCTAATCATAATCTGAACAAAAAAATGTGTCAAAAAATAGCTAAGCAAAAATAAGATATATAAAACTCTCTTATGCTAATCTATTGAGTTGCCTCATGTATATGATGCTATGCTCAAGACTATATATTTGCTATGATATTACGATAGTAAACAGACCCGAATCTAATAGAGGAAGAATACATTGAAAAATAGTCTAAAACAATATAAAGTACTTGAATACTATTATATAATACTCTAATACAGCTAGGATTAACTCGTAAACTTTGGGATATAATTCAGCTAGCACTACTTGCGTAGCACAAGTTGAATTTGTTCTAGACTTAGAATGGCAAGCTAGGGCTTCGAATCTCACTCACTCTCACAGAAAGAATTCTGAAATTAACTCAGACACACTGATTTGGAAATAACTTCAACGTTCCATATTATTTTGTAGCTATTACATTTATATTGAAAGGCGAGTTTTTAGGGCATGATTAAGGCGGACTCCACCTCGTTCCCTTCTACTGTTTCCACCTCTTTAACCTTACAATAATTGGCTTTAAATTTAGCCTTATTTAGCTACCTACCAAATGAGAAAAATCATGCATTAATTACAACTTAATGAAAGTTTGCGAGACATTAAATACAAGCCATGCACACATAAAAGAATAATCAGCTCATACGCGAGCCATGCAACACCATGCACACGTGAGGCTTGCTTGCTTGGATGTCCTACGTCATCCTTCCCTCCTTGAGATCATGCTTGTCCCAAGCAACTAACTTCGAGGACAAGGGGAAATCTTGAAAATTCGAAGTTAGGTCAGCTACATTGAAGGTTTTGGACACCCCCAACTCCTCAGGCAAGTTAACACATAGGCATTGTCACTGATTCTCCTCAAAATCTTGTATGGACCATACTTCCAGCTCCAATTTTCCTCCCATGTTGGCAAGCAATCTCTCCTTGCAAAAATGGACCATCACATGTTCCCGGGCATTAACAATTGCACTCTTCGATGTTCATCAACTCGTGCCTGTTCTTTCATATAACTAGATGTAAGTCTTGCCTTTATAGCTTCAAGCACCTCTTGAGCATGCTCTACAAATGTGAGCGCAGAAGAGTTTGCTTTGCTTGGTCTTGCCACGGATGAAATGTCCACCAAAAATATTTGGCACCTTGGTGTAGACCAATGAGAAAGGCGAGTGACCAGTGGATGCACCGCCCCATTATAAGCAAATTCAACTATGGGTAGTGCAAGGTCCCACTACCTTTGCTTTTATTGGCACAAGCTCCTCAATATGCTACCAAGTGTTATATTTGTTGCCTCGGTCTGCACATAAGTTTGAGGATGCACGGTCTGCAAATAATGCCCACAACGTCTTCTAAAAGCTTGCCATAAATTTGATATAGCGATCAAAAGTGATGCTTCTTGGCACGCCATGCAACTTAACCACCTCTCAGAAGAATAATCTTGCCATTTCATGCACATTAGATGTCTTCTTGCATGGGATAAAATGAGCCATCTTTGAGAGCCTATCAACCACAACGAAGATTAGATCAACACCATAAGGGGTGCGAGGTAAGCACAAAATAAAGTCCATGCTAACTTCTTTTCAACTGGCTTCAGAAATCGGCAAGGGTGTATACAAGCCCATGTTGTTCGTGCCTCCCTTGGTTTCTTAGTAGACTCGACACCTTTTGACAATGTGTGCCACTTCCTTTCCCATCTTAGGCCAATAAAACCTCTTGGACACAGCTGCTAGAGTCTTTTCCTTGCCTAAATAGGCTGCCAAGCCAGCACCATGCAGCTCCCAAATTAATTGCTCGCATAAAGATGTCTTTGGGACACAAGGTTGGTTGCCCTTCATCAAGAACTCATCATGCACATGGAACTCTCCTTGTCCTGATCCACCCTTACACTTCAACTAAATCTCTCCAAAGTCATCATCATCTTCATACAAATCATGCAAGCAGTCAAAAGATATCACCTTAGTCCTCCAATCAGTGAGGTAGGTAGACCAACATACGTATATATAGCTCGTGAACTTTGATAGGTCATTGAGGAATTTGAGAAGACGATGATCTGAGTAAAGCGTAAACTCCTTGCCAATAAGGTAGTGCTCTCACATCTTCAAGGCAGAAAAGATAGTATAAAATTCCTTCTCATATGTTGACCACGATTACTGATGTTCACTTAGCTTTTCACTGAAGAAAGTCATGGGTCTCTTCTTGTGATAAAACAACACCAATACCAAACACTGAGGCATCCACATCCACTTCAAACAATTTGTGAAAATCAGGTAAGGCCAGCACTGGTACGAAGCTAAGATGAACCTTTAACTCTTCAAATGCCTTGTCGACTTCCTTACTCCACACAAATGGTACTCTTTTTTTGAACAAGGAGGTCAAAGGAGCTGCAATCATGTTGAACCCCTTTATGAATCTTCTATAAAATGCTGCTAAGCCTAAGAAGCTCCTCACTTGACTCATATTTTTAGGAGTTGACCATTGATTAATAGCATCAACCTTTGCCTGGTCAACCTTGATCCCTTGTGCACCAACTACGAACCCCAAGAACAACAACTCCTCTTGCCAAAAGACACACTTCTTTAAATTGACAAACAACTTGTTGGTTTGCAAGGCACTAAACACTTCTTTCTCATGTTCCAACTCAGAGCGGCTATACACAAGGATGTCAGCAAAGTAGATGACAACAAACTTGTCAAGGAATGGCTTAAGTACATGATGCATCAACTGTATGAACATTCTTGACACATTGGTCAATCCAAATAGCATGACAATCCATTCATAAAGGCCATCCCTCATCTGAAATGCCATCTTCCATTCATCTCCTAGTCAAATGCGAATTTGATGGTAGCCACTTCTCAGGTCGATCTTGGAAAAGATGGTGGCTCAACTGAGAGTGTCAAGCATATTATTCAATCAAGGAATAGGAAAATAATAACCAATCATAATCTTATTGATTGCTCAGCTGTCCATGCACATCCTCCAAGTTCCATCCTTTTTAGGGACCAAAAGCGCGGGCACACCACATGGACTCAAGCTCTCCTAGATGTAGCCCTTCTCAAGCAACTCTTGCACCTGGTCACAGAGAACTTGATTCTTCTTAGGACTGAGCTTATAATAAGGAAGATTTGGTAGCGTGGAACCAATAATTAAGTCAATGTGGTGTTGTATATTATGAAGAGGAGGTAGCCCCTTTGGCAAGTCATCAGCCACCACTTCGGCAAATTCTCTCATCACCCTCCTCACGGGCTTAGGGACATCAACTAAACTGCTCCCCTCTTAGGATCTAGTTCTCTTACCACCAAAACTCAGCACTAGCCCACTTCCTTGATCAAGTCATCCAATTCTTACAAAGACAT
Organism: Hypericum perforatum; assembly: GCA_012979155.1. Classification (NCBI taxonomy): domain Eukaryota; kingdom Viridiplantae; phylum Streptophyta; class Magnoliopsida; order Malpighiales; family Hypericaceae; genus Hypericum; species Hypericum perforatum. The sequence goes on from SOPF01028731.1 coordinate 13,817, forward strand.
GATCATCGATACAAAATGCATGCTACTATTTGATTGGCCTTTCACATACTTTGGCTTGCTTGGCAACAAAGTAAAATGTTCTCCACCCTTCTTCAGCTCATAGGTGTTCTTTTCTCCCTTATGAACCACCTTATTATCGAATTCACATGGCCTCCCTAACAAAATGTTACACGCATCCATCTCCAACATGTCACACTCAACATGATCAAAATATTTCTCGATAGTAATAGGAATGGTGCAATGGGAATTCACCTTGATCCTGCTTCCAGCTTAAACCCATCTGATGGAGTAGGGTGAAGGGTGAGGTGTGGTCTTAAGATCGAGCTTCTTTACTGTCTTCAAGCTCACGAAGTTTTCTTGACACCTTTCATCAATAAGGACTTTGCACACTTCCTTTCCAATATGACATTGCGTGCAAAACAAGTTATTCTGTTGCAATTCATCCTTCTTGGTCGTGGTAAGAGCAAGCTTACGCATGATCCTACAATACTCCTCCTCCTCTTCAGAAGTTTCTTGCTCTTTTTCCCCACTCTCCTCCAATGGAGCACACAAATACTTTCCTGAAGACTCTTCATCCTAACATAGGATTGTCTTGCTTTGCCAACTTTGTGTGCTTGTTCAATGCTCTCTTCATTTGTGCTCAACTTGCCTATTTGGGAAGGTTGCCTATTCAAACAAGTCAAGATCATGTATGGACATATGCATGGAGTTGCATGGACCACGGCCTTACATTTATGTGATTAGCTTTTATTACTTTTCTTCAATAAATTGTAATGATGTTCGACCTTTGAATTTCGAACATTTGGTAGCTAATAAGGTATAAATTAACTTGCCATTAATAGGGAGGTTAAAGTTGGTAACAGCCGAATTAAATATGGCTTGATTACCCACCTTCCTTAAATTGCAAATGAGCTATGAATATTGATCAATAAGAGTATTCCCAATTACACACAAAGTGTCCAAATTAAATGGTACGACCGTGAGGGTGTGTCCCTAATTGTGTGAGGATCGAATCTTGCCCTAGCTAGCCATTCTATTTATAGAACCCCTCATGATTAATTAATGATAGTTGTTGAGCATCACAAGTTTTTATCAAAACCTATATGTCCAAGTTTGAATAATATATCTTATTTGATCCACTCGTGCAAATCTAATCAATTAAACCTTTAGATTAGAGATATATAAGTGATCATGAACTAAATTGAGTATGTTGATCTTATGCTACGTTAAGTGGTATCACAGCTTAGATCTTCATCTCGAATCATTTCCTTTACCCTTATTACCAATTGAGAAGCCTATCTATGAGCTATTCTACAGGACATCATGATCTATTGATCTGTGACCCATCTAACCACCTAGCTCCACTACAAAACCATGCTCTATGACTGACTAAGACCTCAATCAGAGGATGACAAACATAAAAACTTTGCTCCAAGCCATGTTAGCTCATTTTGAAGCTCTTATGATACAAACACCCCAAGCTGTAAGGCGAGACAACCCTCCATCCATGGAGGATGATGAGTTGGAGGACACAGATGACACCCTTAGTATGAGAGGATTGGGGAGAGAATGAGGCTTGAGAGAACAAGAAAGAGGGGATGGAGGATGTGGCAATGGAGGGTGTGGTCCTAGGAGAGAGGCATTCAGAAGGAATGATCGAGGAGAAGAGTATTTAAGGAGAGTGGATCATCCATTTAAAATAAACATTGAGAAGTTCTTTGGCAATGTTGATGTTGAGGGCTTCCTAAACTGGCTTGATTTGGTTGAGAAGTATTTCAACTGTATGGACTTGACCAAAGAACAAAAGGTTAACTATGTTACCTTTAAGTTAGAATCTAGAGCCGCGGTTTGGTGGAGGAAAGAGCAAGAGTCTAGGAGGAAGAGAGGAGAGTGACCTAATTATGATTGGCCTACAATGGATCAGGCCCTTCGAGAAAGGTTTTTGCTTGTTGATTATCACCAAACTTTATATTCTCAATTTTTGACATGCACTCAACGAAGTAGAAGTCTTGAGGAGTATATATCAGAATTCATGAGATTGGCTTCGAGGAATGATGTGGAAGAGAATGAGGCTTAGATTCATTACATCGAGGGCCTCAGCTTTAAGATCAGGAGTAGGATGGAATTTAACACCTTTCTATACTTCAATGATCCATGCTTGAAGGCTAAGAAGATAAAGTCTGCCTTAAGAAAACAAATCACCCTTACTCATTTTTCAGGCCTTGGACAATCCTCTAGAGGAGGAAATGACAAGAGCTTTGCACAAGCAATTATTGCTAGACCCCCTCCAAAGAAGCCCATACCTGAGGTTGCTCAAGTCAAAGGCAAGGCTCCCATGGCAACTTCAGGTCTGCAATTTTTCAAGTGTAATGAATATGGACACAAGTCTAGTGATTGTCCTAAGTGTAAATACACTCAATTGTGTGAGAAAGAGGATGAAGAGGAAGAGTCTTTAGGGGCTTATTTATGCATTCCCGTGGAAGAGAGTGGAGACAAGGAGCGAGAAACTTCAGAGGAGGAGGAGTATTGCGGGTGATGCGAAAGCTTGTAATGACCACCATGAAAAAGATTGAATCCCAAAGAAACAATCTATTATGTACCAAATGCCATATTAGAAAAGAAGTATGCAAGGTGATCATAGATGGGGAAGCCAAGAAAACTTTGTGAGATGCACCACAGTGGAGAAGCTTGGGCTCAAGACCACACCGCATCCTTCCCCGTATTCCATTAGATGGATTCATACTAGAGGAGGCATCAAGGTTAATTTGAGGTGTACGATACCAATCTCAATTGGAAGGTACTCAAACAAGATTGAATGCGACGTATTGGAGATGGACGCATGCAACATTCTATTGGGAAGACCATAGGAGTATGATAATAAGGTTCTTCATAAGGGTGAGGAGAACACCTATGAATTGAAGAAGGGCAGTGAAAGATTTACCTTGTTGCTAAGTAAACCAAAGAACATAAAAGCTGATGTAATAATGCCATATAGCTTGTTACGATGATTACTTTGGTGAAGGTTTTGAAAGTATCTATTGATGAGATAGGTTGGTGCCATGTTTTGGTGATGAAGAAGGGTGATCAAGATGCAAAGTTATATGATGAAGACTTTTCAAAGCCCGTGCTTGAGATATTGCAAGAATTTCCTGAGGTGGTCTTGGAAGACTTGCCCGAGGGGCTACCTCCTCTTTGCAATATTCAGCATAGGATTGACTTGATCCCAGGGTCTACACTCCCAAATTTGCCATACTATTTCCTTAGTCTAATGGAGAGTCAGATCCTTAGAGATCAAGTGTAAGAGCTTTTGGACAAGGGATTTATTTAGGAGAGTCTAAGTCCCTATGGTGTGGCTGCATTATTAGTGCCAAAGAAGGATGACACATGACGTATGTGTGTAGATAGCTACACCATCAACAAGATCACAATTGGATATAGGTTTCCAATACCATGACATAATGACATGTTGGATAATCTGAGAGGATCAAAGATTTTCTCCAAGATTAATCTATGAAGTGGCTATCACCAAATAAGGATCAGGCCCCGAGATGAGTGGAAAACTGCATTTAAAATGTAAGATGGTCTGTTTGAGTGGCTTGTAATACCATTCAGACTCACAAATTCCCCTAGCATGTTCATGAGATTGATGCACCATGTATTGAAGCCTTTCCTAGATAAGTTTGTGGTCATCTACTTCGATGACATCCTGGTGTATAGCCGATCTGAGCTAGAGCATGTTGCACATTTAAGAGAAGTGTTTGTTGCCTTACATGAGAATGAGCTTAGTGCAAACTTGAAGAAGTATGTGTTCTGGCAGAAAAAGCTCATTTTTCTTGGATTTATAGTTGGCGAAGATGGAATCCAAGTTAATCAGAATAAGGTAGAGGCAATCCGTAGTTGGCCTAAGCTGAAGAATGTGACACAAGTTAGGAGCTTCCTAGGCTTGGCAGCCTTCTATAGGAGGTTCATTAAGGGGTTCAGTGAGATTGTTTCTCCCTTGACCTCTTTGACTAAGAAAGGTGTTGCTTTTGTATAGAGCAAGGAAGTGGATGATGCATTCAATGAATTGAAGGTAAAGCTGAGCTCAACTATGGTTCTTGCCTTGCCTGATTTTGGTAAAGTCTTCAAAGTGCATGTGGATGCCTCTGAAGTAGGGATTGGAGCCATACTTGCTCAAGAAAAATGCCCAATTGCTCACTTTAATGAGAAGTTAAGCACGTATTGTCAAACTTGGACAACCTATGAGAAAGAGTTCTATGCTCTTTTTTGTGCCTTGAAAACTTGGGAACATTATCTCATTGGTAAGAAGTTTGTCCTCTACTCAGATTATCGTGTCCTAAAGTTCTTATATGATCAGTCCAAATTCACGACATATGCATGCGAGATAGATAACGTATCTACAAAAATTCCCTTTCAAGATCATGCATAAGAGCGGGGCTCAGAATATCATGGCCAATGCATTTAGTAGGAGAGTTGCACTCCTAACTAAATAGTGAGGACATGTAACTTCTTTCAATGCACTTTATAAGTTATACGAAGATGATGCAGACTTTGGAGAAATCTGGAAGAAATGCAAGAATGGCAAAGGTGGTGGAGAGTTCCACGTGCATGATGGCTTCCTTATAAGAGGTAACCAACTATGTATTCCCCGAACTTCACTTCATGATCATTAGTTATGGGAATTGCATGGTGATGGTCTCACAGTACACTTAGGTCATGACAAGACTTTGGTAGCTCTTTTGGATCGTTTTTATTGGCCTAACATGACTAAAGAAGTTGCTACAAAAATTCCCTTTCAAGATCATGCATAAGAGCAGGGCTCAGAATATCATGGCCAATGCATTTAGTAGGAGAGTTGTACTCCTAACTAAATGGTGAGGACGTGTAACTTCTTTCAATGCACTTCATAAGTTATATGAAGATGATGTAGACTTTGGAGAAATCTGGAAGAAATGCAAGAATGGCAAAGGTGGTGGAGAGTTCCACGTGCATGACGGCTTCTTTATAAGAGGTAACCAACTATGTATTCCCCGAACTTCACTTCATGATCATTTGTTATGGGAATTGCATGGTGATGGTCTCACGGCACACTTAGGTCATGACAAGACTTTGGTAGCTCTTTCGGATCGTTTTTATTGGCCTAACATGACTAAAGAAGTTGATAGATTGGTGAGGCATTATTATGTATGCCGAGAAACTAAAAGAGGAGTGCATAACACGGTGTTGTATATGCCATTACCTGTGCTGCAAGCAATTTGGGAAGACTTAAGTATGGACTTCATTTTGGGATTACCACGTACTCCTCATGGTGTAGATGCCATATTTATTGTGGTTGATAGGTTAAGCAAGATGGCCTACTTTATACTATGCAAGGAGACTTTGGATACTAGTGGCATTGCTCATTTATTTTTCAAAGAAGTAGTGAAGTTGCATGGTGTACCGAAGAGCATCACTTTTGACTATGACATTAAGTTTTTTGTGACATTTTGGAAGATGTTGTGGATCATGTTCGATGCTACACTTTAGTATAGCTCCACCACACACCCCCAAAAAAATGGTCAGACGGAAGTAACCAACTGTACCCTTGGAAGCTTGATACGAAGTCTTTGCCATGACAAGATGAGGTAGTGGGATCTTGCTCTCCCAATTGTCGAGTTTGCCTACAATGGCGCGATACATAGGTCCATGGGTCACTCACCATTTTCTTTGGTTTATACCAAAGTTCCTAACCTTTTTGTTAATGTAGCTGAACTTCCAAGGCCGAGCAAAGCAAACACTTCAACTGTCGAGTTTGCTGAGCATGCAAAAGAAGTCCTTGAAACCGTGTGAAATAGGTTGAGTGCAACCTATACCAAGGAGAAAGCAAGGATTGACAAGCATAGGAGAGTGTAAATCTTTCAGCCAGGCGAATAGGTGATGGTGCACTTTCGCAAGGAAAGGATACTGACCAACATGGGAGGAAAATTGCAAGCAAAGAAGTTCAGTCCATTCAAAATTCTAAGAAGGATCAGTGACAATGCCTACAAGGTTGACCTTCCAGAGGATTATGGCATCTCCAACACCTTCAACTTCTCAGACTTAACCCCATACTTTGATGCTTTTCCTTTGCCATCCATGTTAGCTACTTGGGACAAGTACAATCTTAAGGAGGGGAGAATGACGTAGGACTATCTTGTTTTGCTAACTTTGTGTGCTCGTTTGATGCTCTCTTCATTTGTGCTCATCTTGTCTATTTGGGAAGGTTGCCTATTTAGACAAGTCAAAATCATGTATGGATGTATGCATGGAGTTGCATGGACCGCGGTCTTACATTTATGTGATTAGCTTTTATTACTTTCCTTCAATAAATTGTAATGATGTTAGACCTTTGAATTTCGAAGATTTGGTAGCTAATAAGGCATAAATTAACTTGCCATTAGGAGGGAGGTTAAAGTTTAACATAGGGGAAATACGGTTGGCTTGGCTAAACCTGATTAGATGAACTCAATTAATGCAACAAGTTTGAATGATCATATAAAAACAAGCTCAATTGGACAATGTTTAGACTATAGATTAAAGTCAACATGATAATACAACAATTTGCCAAATCTTCTAATGGCAAATTGAGGTCTGTTGGATTCCTACTCCAATGGCAATAGGGCAGAATTTGGTAATACTCACACATGCACTTCGCGTGCAAAACTCTTTTCAACTCAGGAAATAATTTAGGGATTCAAAATTCAATGTCTTCATTCATTATTTGACTTATCTTATAATAGGTGTGAAATCAGGCGATCCATTTACTTGATGGCCGGCTGTTATAATGTTTGTAAATCCCTTATTATTACATTAATTGTCACATATTTAGACGTGATCATTCAGCTGCTAGGAAAATAAAACAATGTCTAAACTAATACTAACACTTATGGTAGCTTATTCAATGCGAAAAATTGATTCAACATGAGCTGGCCAAATGTGAATTAACTCCCCATGCACACGTACGATCCATCTATGCAAACTCATGCACATATTAGCCAACTTATCTTGCATTCATCCCTACGTCATCCTCCGCTTCTTTAGAACAGACTCTTCCTAAGTTGCTAACCTGGAAGGCAATGGCAAAGGGTTATAATAAAGAGTAAGGTTTGCCACATTGAATGTCTTAGACACTCCAAATTCTTCAGGCAAGTACACCATGTAAGCATTGTCATTCACCCTTCAGAGAATCTTGTAAGGCTCGAACTTTCTTTGCTAAAGCTTTCCTCTCAAATTTGAAGGCATACATTCCTTTCTAAAGAACACCATCACTTCTTCCCCGAGTTGGAACACTTGCACCCTTCTATGTGCATCAACTCTAGCTTTCTCATTTGCGTAGTTCGTGGCCAATCTCCTCTTGACACCCTCTAGCACCTCTTGTATGTGATCAGTAAAGGAAATAGCCAAAGGGTTTGCTTTATGAGGCTTGATCATGGATGATACATCAACAAGATGGTTTGGAATCTTCATGTACACCAAAGAGAAAGGTGACATCCCCATGGAATGATGGACAGCTCCATTGTAAGCAAATTCTGTGATGGGAATGGCAAGATCTCATTGGCATTGTTTCTCATGGCAAAGGCTCCTAAGCATATGTTCGTGTTCCTCCCGGGCGAGAGGGTCTGCTCTTATCCTTAAGTTTTCTGCTACTTTTCTAAACGACAGGTCGTCTGTCTAGATGACCTGGCATACGCCAACAATTCCTGGTGTGTGCCAAGTTTAACGAATTAGAAGAGTTGGAGTACGCCAACTCTTTTGGCGTGAGAATTTTTGCCTCAATGGCCAAAGTTGGCGTACGCCACCTATTTCTAGCGTGCGCCAACACAGTAGTTTCTTTTTAGCAGAGTTGCACAAATGAGTAAGTAAGGGAAAATCGTCCCACAAGGACCGAGTTTAAAGCTTCAACTTGGTTTAGTAACTTGTCTAAGATCAATTTATGAAGTGGTTTGAGGGAAACTCTCATTCTAAGTTGATTTACTAATCTAACAAATTATGAATTTAGTTACTTGAAGGTTTGGTTTTCAAAACAGATTCTTAACAACTTAATAATCACAAATGAGCAAGGTGAACTTAAAACCAATATAATCAACAAATTTAGAGAGTTTACTAAGTATATAACATGGTCCAAGTGTCTCAAAAACAACCAAACTACACTCTCGTGCTAGAATGGTCTAAATTGCTTCTTTACTATGCTTAGAATGGTTAGATGTTCTCTCGACGCCAAAAACCAACTAAGCACAGCAAAACACCAACTATATGTATCACTTTAAGGACAATAAATCACTGAGTAAGAATATTATCAACTCGAACTAGCAACTTATCTAACTAACATTTCCATTTAAACCATCTCCTCTCAGTTTCAAGTTTAAACTAACTTCTAACCTTGGTGATCAAGCAAGTTTAGCATGGCATTAAGTTCGTTAGTTTGACATGTTCATATGGATTTTAACCCTCTAAACTGTGACTACATCATGGCTTCAAGACACCAAACTCACAGATTATCTACTCACACATGCTTGCAAGGAACAATATAATCAAAAACATGAACATACTTGGCACTATTTAACAAAACGAAGAGTACAAGAGAAGAAAGCTTTACAAGGTGATCCTCAGCTTTCTTCCTCACATTCTTTACAGAAAGGATGGCCAAAATTCATGCTGCTCACTCTCTCTCTCTCTCACTTTTGTCTTTTCTATACTAATGCACTTAATTCACATAAAATAAAAGTCAAAAGTCAAAACAAATATAAACTAACATAATATCCTAACTACTATCCATCACTCCTCCACACTGGTCTGCCAAGGTCACAAGAAGCCCAAAATCCCGAGTGTATGGCCCCCTCTAATGTTTTTCACTCAAAAAGGCAAGTGGCTGGTAGTGTCACTGTTTGGTCTCGCGTACGCCAACTGTGCCTGGCGTACGCTTGGTCTTCAGATGCTTGGTCATTCGCAATCCATCGTTCTTGCTCGTGGTCGTTCGCGTGTGGTCCTTCTTTGGCGTGCACCAACTTCCTCTGGCATGCGCTAGATCCTCAGTATTGCTCTTCTCGCCTTTGCATCTTTCCTCTCGTCCATGCATCTGCTCGTCTAGCTCGGTCGTCATCCATTTCCTCGAATTAGCTCCTAAAACCATAAAACATAATGAGAAATAAAATACACAACTAAAAACATGAAATAAAGAAAACTAAGACAAAGATAACAAAAACTAAAATAAAACAACCTAAAATACTAAGACAAACTATAAAATAGACATAAGTAATGAGTGTTTTAAGCACTCATCACACCCCCACACTTGAATCTTTGCTTGTCCCCAAGCAAGACTCAAATGCGAACATCAACTAAACAAAAATCACAAAAACACACACAAACACAGCACGAGGTAAAGACTTGGCAAGACTCGATCCAAACATAACTTCCATCAAAAACATCAACTTATATCAAAATCTCATCAAAAACCTAGTTAAGTCATCAACTATAAAACACAAAGCACTACAAACTAGTAAACGCCTCGACACTCTATTATTTAAGAAAGTGTTAACTCTATGTAAAAGACACTAGAAGGTTAAACTCTTAAGGATAGTAAAGTGTATCACTCATATAATGTGTATGGTCAACTTCCTATCACTCGCATACAGGTCAATATCTCAAAGTATCCTATGTCCTACTCAGCGCTATCTAAAAGTCACAATGGTTGTCAATGATCGGGGGGCTTTTTCATCGGGTTGTAATAGGGCTGAAGGTCAGGGTGAGATAAAAATATATGGAAAGTGGCTAAACCACCCAATCCGAGGACTCAATACATGAACTAAGCAGTCTCTCGCCTAATCTAAAACATCCTCACCAAGTATAATAAACGTACATTCCCAAATATCCCAATATACTAAGACCTAGAAGCTCAAGTTTTGCCTAAACTTATGCTTATTCAACTTTTCTTTCTTTTTCTTTCCTTTTTCACTTCTCTTTTCTTTTCTTTTCTTTTTCTTTTTCACTTTTTTCTTTTCTTTTATTTTCTTTTTCTTTTCTTTTTCACTTCATAACTCATGCACGTGTCTAGGCAAAACTTGGCTTCTCAATATGGTTATAAACTATAAAAACCCATACCCCAAGTCAGTTTTAGAAACCGACTACTCATAATACAAACATTCCCAACAAGCGCAAACTATAAGTCCTCGAATCAGATGATCAAAGGTAGGGAAGATGGTGGATAATAGGCTTAAAGTTGGCTTCCTCATCTAAGATCAATAAAATGGCTCTGCTCAAATGGTTTAACGAAAATGGTAGTAAAGGATTTTGGCTCTAAGGCTCTAGGCTCAAATATAAAAAAAATTGCCACATCATCTCACTAACTTCCACACAACCTAGACCATGATAAGTACTAGTAGGATGCCTCAATTAATTAACACAAGTATGCACCTCATGAAAAATAGAGACTGGTGTCTCTTTCATCGGCTCAAATCCTCACAAGGTACACTCAAAAACTCTCTAGTCTAGTCTACATAGTGAAACTACCTTCCTAAACAACAGAGTGTGAGGTTTCTACCAATTCCTAGGCTTTGTGCTCGAATTAAATCCCTAACTAAGAATTTGATAAAATTCTGACATAAGTTGAAAAAAATTTTGAGGGGGTCAAATTTATGAGAAATTCATGCCAAGTCTAAACCTACAGATCCTAGACAATCTAAACGTCCTAAAAAGAAAGATTCCTTCCTGGAAGGAATCCTCCCCCACACTTGAATGACACATTGTCCTCAAGATGTCTAATACACGCAATCAAAAACACAAATATCACACAAGTATAAAAAAAACATGCAAGTAAGCTAAAACAAAGATAAGCAAACAAACACACATAATGAAATCTAAAATACAAAAGAGCAAATAAAGTAAAATAAATAAAAAGACTAAAGAAGTAGGAGCTCCCTGTCAATCCCGTGCTGGAGGCTGCGGTGGAGACTGTGGTGGAAACATGAATCCAGCACCGAAGTTTTCGGCCTATTGTTGCATCCATGCTGCTTGCTCCCTCTGCTGCTCCATAAATGCTTGCTGCTCAGCGTAGAACGCATGTTGCTCCTCTATCTACACTCTCTGGTGCTCCTCAATACAAGCAGTCGATGACATCACTTGCTGAAGCTAGACGCCATATCCCTGAAGCTGGTCTCCGTAGCCCTGCAGCTGTAATTGCATCGCAGCAAACTGGTCATGAAGATCTACCTGCAGGCATGGAGACTGATGGCTAGGTCCAGCCTTGTCATGATGCTCTTCCTCCTCCTGCTCCTGCTCCTGAGGGTCAGGTGCTTGCGCCGGCAGTGGAAGGCCTAATCTGGTAAAGGTAGCTAAGACCGCCTGATGCTCCTCCCATAGCTTGTACCGCACTATCTCCTCGCCATTTCTTGTCATCATCTTCTTGATCAGCTTGCTGCAGGAAAACGGTGACGTGCAATGCAAGAAATGATATGACCTAGGTAAAGATGCCTAGGTTCCCTATCGCTAATCAAACGTGCAAAGCAGTCAACCACCATAGCATAAGTGCTAAACCTTACATCGTGGCGGAGGTAGTCGATGGCATATAGTTGAGATTGGTACACTTTAGACTCTTCCCATTGACCACAAAAGGTCAAAGTCATAAAGCAATGGAGGATACCTAAGTATGGTTCTCTAATCAGCATATTAGGCGCCCTCCCCGACTCATATCGAGCGAAACCAGTAATCTCATGCCATGCCTGATGGGCTAACCTAGTTGGGTGAAAATCTAAAGCTCCACCACCACTTGTCAGTTCAAACAGGTCAACAAATTCAGCTTCATCCATCTCAAGATCAATGTCAAAAACTCATGCAGTAAATGAACGCCTATTTGCCTGAACCTGCAGAGTGCAATAGAACTCCATCGCTAACTCTTGTCTAGCTAAAATTGTTCTATCCTTAAAGTACCCCCACCTCATCTTATCAAAAGCCTCATCCAACTCATCCGCTACCCCTAAAATTCTCATCTCATTCCAATTAATCTTAAAATGACTAACAGTAGTAAGTTAAGAAAATCTTTAGTACCTCTCTCCCTCCCAATCGTTGAAGATTGCGAAGGGAGCGTTATAGCGGTGGCGAATATCTCTGGGTCGATCTAATGAAGAATCTGACCCTGATGGTATAGGAGTCCGCACGTGCTTCCCTGTATTCCTCCTGCTTACCCGGCTAGATCTATTAGCTCCTGACATCGTAGATCGTGTTTCGGGAGTTGGGTAATGTGGGCAATGTATCTGGGATGCTTGGGCAAGAGTAGATCTAGGTTTCAGATTTTTCTAATTCTGGTGGATGGTGAATTGTGACCAAAAATCGGTCACTACCGAACTTATACCCCCTTTCTGACCTACCTGGCGTACGCTAGAGGTTCCTGGCATACGCCTAATTTCTATTTTCCCATTTCTGGTGCACGCCACCTTTTCCTGGCCTGCACCTGGTCTTCTTTTCGTGCATAATTGGCGTGCGCCAATTGTTTCTGGCGCACGCCAGTCAGTGAATATTTGGTGAAAATAGCTTTTTCCATTTACATTCTACCTAAACCAACTAACTAACAAACACTTAAACTACAAATTATGATAACAACACACAAATGTACATCTAAACTAATTTTTTATGTTTTTCTATTTTTTAAATTGTTTTTGACTTTTATGTATGCTGCATTCCTGGAAAGCTTGAAAACCAGACGCCCCATTCTGATGGGTCATTCTTTTGACGGATTGTCAATTATCGTGACCTTTTCGGCACGAAGCCTAATAAGGTCATGACATATTAGCACAGTCGCTCGATTGGTGTATAGTACTATCTCTGATGCAATCACTGTCAAAGGTGCAACTTCAATATTCGCCGCTCACACAGCTCCTCAATCGCGTACCAAGACGAACTTCTTGGTCTCACAACCCTTTCAGCACGAAGCTTAACGGGGTCTTGACACAACAGGACAGTTCTCTTGGTTTGCGATATTGTAGTATGTTTGTTGCAAACACCGTCATGCTCTAACTTCCCACAATTGTGACAAAACCTAAATCTCGCCATCCTTTGTCTATACGCACACTTCGATGTTCCTCTCAAATGTTTCTCCAAATTCTCTCTGCATCTCTCGAGTCTCAACGTTTCTTTTGCTTGCTTCAGAATGATGAGACAAATGTCCATTGGGATTTTCTTTGAGATTAGTAATCTAAGCAACAATATATACTTAACACAAAATATCCTGTTCTTTATCCTCTAACAGGTAAAAGAGAAACACTTTTCTTACTGATCCATCTCTTGTTGTTTCAAGAGACACACCTCACAATCGGAGTACCATGATGTACTAGTTCCTTTCCTTGCGACTCTCCTGGCATTACGCCTAGTGGAGCCACCATTTAATTCCACGGTTCTCACTTTTGGCAAAGGGTGACTAGCATGTCATAAGTCACGACGCTCAATTCTCAAAGTTTCTTTTGCCGTATGGAGAATAACTAGGCAAATTTCTAGTAGAAGCTTATTTTTCACTAGGAAACTTACTAGTAAAATGTACTTTGAGCAAAACATTTCTTCCTCTCTTGTAATTCTGCACATAAAAGAAAATAATATAGTCCCTATTAGTGAAATAATAGAAGTAAATACTAATAAAATTAAAAATGAACCTACAAAAAAAACTAAACATGCTAATTTAGAGTCGTCAGCTTGACTACTGTCGTATTTATGCATTATTCAACATATTAACCAATTGCACTTCTACAATTTGGTTAATGATGTCTCCTCCAATGTAGATTTTGCATCTTTGGCCATTAACTCTGAATACCTCCCCTTTGGTACTTTGTAAATCAAGTGCCCCAAAAGGGAACACTTTCATAATCGTATAAGGTCCGCTCCATTTAGATTTGAGCTTCCCAGGGAAGAGTTTAAATCTAGAGTTAAAAAGAAGAACATGTTGACCCTCTTTAAAATCTTTTCTGGTAATATGGGCATCATATCTTTTTTTTGTCTTTTCCTTGTAGAGTCTTGAGCTTTCGAATGCAAGATCTCAAATTTCTTCCAACTCATAGAGTTGGAGAATTCTTC
>SOPF01028732.1:0-14134 GCA_012979155.1 Hypericum perforatum
AGGAGGAGGAGGAGAAGGGTCCGATGAGCTTAAGAAGGACAGCTTAATGAGGCTGTCGTGGGCCCTCGTTCACTCCAGGCAACCCGAGGATGTCCAGCGCGGCATCGCCATGCTCCAAGGTACTTCTTATTGGACTTCTCCATCCCCTTTTGCGGTTTAAGCTCTTTTTTTTTCCTGTGTGTTTTTTTTTTGTATGAGATAAGATTGGTACTTGATTGTGCTCGCGTCTATCGGACTCACTTATTGGATGGTATCGCGAAGAAAGCATACGGAAACGAAAGGGTTTTTTGTTCCACTCTGCTACGAGTGGAGTAACTAGCTTTTTGCACATCGAAAGTGGCAAGTGCGTTTTGTCTTTTTATAAGTGTGCAAGATCCACCTAATCATTACCTTAAGGTTCCGGTTAGGACTTAGGATATGGAAATTTGTATATGGTATCAGAGTCAATTGCTCTAGCGAGACCCATGGCTTGGTGAGCTCGCACGACCCTCGTTTGAATGCACGAGAGGCTGGCTGAAGCCTGTGCAAACTTCTAGCCCGATGGGCTTCGTTTGATGGGGCGTGAAGAGAATCACGCATCTGCTATTACAGCATGTTTCAGTAAGTTGAAGCCATCTGTTATTTGCTCGTTAGGTCAAGTAAATATGTTGTGCCAAATTCACAGCCTTCTATTTCTGGTTTTCCTTTAATTCTGTTTAATTAAGCTAATTGAGACCATGAATTGTAAAATGGAGGTCAGTCGTTCCTTGTATCCGAGATGCTAGGTTTACTAACCTATGTTTATCTGATACTCTGCATCATTTCATTAGTTTATTCAGGTGTTTTGTTATCTGCACAGACTGTGCTGAGCTTAGGAATAATAATTCCATCTTTTTTTGCAGCGTCTTTGGCCAATATTACCTCACCGGTGCAAGAACGAGAGAAACTTTACCTTCTGGCTGTTGGCTATTACCGAAGTGGAGACTATTCCAGGAGCCGCCAGCTTGTGGAGCAATGCCTGGAGGTTCACTCTCTCTCTCTCTCTCTCTCTCTCTCTCTCTCTAAAGATTATTTTATGATGCAACAGAATCCAATGGGCTATTTCTAGAAAGGGTGGAACTGCATCTTTTATCCCGTAACCCTACTATTGATGATTATGAGATGGTTCATTGTCATAAACATTACATTTTGCAATCCCATATTAGTGATGTTTCTCTCTCTTTCTTTGGCCCTTCATTTCATTTTGCGTTTTAATTTTCCTTGTTTTAATTGCCCAAAAGCATATTGCTTAGTTTAGGAAAACGTTCAATTGCTAAAATGATATATTTATTTACTACATCATATTTTGATTGATTTTTTTCATCCAGATGATGTGAATCGTTGAGTTGGTTAGTAATTAGAAACTTTTTTAGCTCATAGTTTGGGTTACTCTGATTGTTTCATGGTGACACTAAGTGAAAAATCATTGAGTCGCTCACTAAGCATGGAAAGTATATTTAATTGTGATGAAACAAATTTATACTTAAGCGCATGTTTGTTTCAAAAATTCATTCCTAAAATGCATGGCAACATGAATATAGTTTGTTGTTGCTAAATGCACACTTCTCGCAGTTTTATTGCAAGTTTCTTGGCCCTAGCTTTTACCAAGTTTGTTTAGCAGTCATCCCACTTCTATTCCATTCCATTGCCTTATCATTTAAGGATTCTAACTTATTATGATACTCCTGTTCTCTATGTTGTTGTCCATTCAGAAACTTAGTTTATGCTGTGTTAATTTCTCGAATTTGAATTATCAGAACCATTAACCATATTCAAATTGAATTCGCCTGAGTTATAGAAGCTTTTGTTGTATGTTGAGCTTTGGTTCTTAATTCTGTTACTACTCTCTGACAGATTGCACCAGACTGGAGGCAAGCTTTATCCCTGAAGAAGACAATTGAAGATAAAATTGCTAAAGGTAATTCTTAAAATGATGAACTCACTCTATAACAGCGACCTGAATTAAGGATTTTTTTAGGGATAATTGCCCTCGCTCCCCTGGGGTTTGCGGAAATTAGTGATTCAGCTCCTCTATTTTTTTTAATTATTATTTAGCCCCTCTAATTTGTGAAAAGGGTATTATTTAGCCCCTATCACCGGAATCCGGCCATTTCTCCGGCGAAAATGGACCTGAGATGACGAAAATACCCTTTTCCTTTAAAAAGTAAAAAAATAAATTGAAACATAATCGTAATTCGTATTGAGCTGAAATTTTTCATGAAGCATCCTAAAACTATACATGATTTACATAAAATATTTCAGAAATTTTGGAGGCACAGAAGTATTTTTTTATTTTCCAACATGCCAAAATTTTGTAAAATCATATAAAATAGAAAATTTGTCTAATTGGGCTGAAACTTGTCTCATGTGTTCTTAAGCATCTTTAATGAATTTAGGAATCAAAAATTCTAGATTATCACGAGCAAATTTTGAAAAAGTCTGGGGATACCAAAAATATAGTCTTAATTTATTTTTTTACTAAAGATGGAGTCTTTAGTAAAGATGCTTAGAAACACATATAACAAATTTTAGGTCCTAAATTCACTAAATATGCTTAAGAACACATGGGACAAGTTTCAGCCCAATTAGACAAATTTTCTATTTTATATAGTTTTACAAAATTTTGGCATGTTGGAAAATAAAAAAAATACTTCCGTGCCTCCAAAATTTCTGAAATATTTTATGTAAATCATGTATATTTTTAGGATGCTTCATGAAAAATTTCAGCTCAATACAAATTACGATTGTGTTTCAATTTATTTGTTTACTTTTTAAAGGAAAAGGGTATTTTCGTCATCTCAGGTCCATTTTCGCCGGAGAAATGGCCGGATTCCGGTGATAGGGGCTAAATAATACTCTTTTCACAAACTAGAGGGGCTAAATAATAATTAAAAAAATAGAGAGGCTGAATCACTAATTTCCGCAAACCCCAGGGGGGCGAGGGCAATTATCCCATTTTTTTATAGTAAGAATTAAGGATTAGATTGGTTACTTTCGGTTGTTTTTGACTAATAACATTCAGCTGGTTTTCTTCAAACGCAGATGGAGTTATTGGGATAGGTATCACTGCCACTGCTGTAGGACTTATAGCTGGCGGTATCGCTGCAGCTTTGGCACGAAAGAAATGAGAGAAGTCGTCACCTTGATGTGAACTTGAAGGATGCTAAGACCATGAATTGTCGAGCTTGAAACTAGAGAATACGAGTTTGCATGTTTCTCTTACCTCGTACACTTTCTGTGATAGGTTTTTGGGTCAAGTTCAACTTGATTTGGTAGATTTTCTTATTTCCTACCGTGCATAGATATTAACTCGCTGAATTTCAAGTACTCTGCATATAACAATGGACGACGTAATATTTCCTACCGTGGTACAGAAGTAATATTTCTTGTGATTCATGTCAACGATATGCTTTCCTTCTAGTGACCGGCAGTTGGTTCTTTTTCTTATTGCCACATTTTGAGCTCACGATCGCTAGTTCTTGGTGGAAGGTTTAAGGTTCTTGTTAGATTGAACCCGTGACATTGTAGCCTAGTGGTATTGGGAGGTGTTGAGTTGGTGGAGGTCCAAGGTTCAAACTTTGGCTTAAGTATATATTGTAATAGAATAGAATTAAAATAGGATCTCAAAAAAAAAATTCTTGTCAGATTGAGGTTTTTAAAGGTTTTAACTTCTAAGGTTCAAGATTCCATAATATATAAATATATTTAAAAAAAGTCGTTTTAAATTTTGATACGGAGTTGGAAAAAATAGACGGAAAATTTTCTTGGTACACAATTATTTAGTTTCAATTTATATTTTAATTTTTTTCTGCATCTTTAATACTTAAATTCGACTTCGTAGTTTCTTATTCTTATTGTATATTAGTTTGAGTTCATCGAATCAGTTATACCAATTTCATAATATACAACAACATTTTTAAATACAATTTAAAAAGAAGCTGAACTTTGTAGGTGTTTTATATATCAATCTCGCAAATTACGTATAACTACGGTAGGATTTGATTGTAGTAAAATATCAAAACGAGTCGCACGCATGAGGCAACCACACAAAGCTTATCTTAACACCAGGAATATTTTAATATTTTTCGTTCAGGCAAAAAAACCTTTACGACAAGGGAAATGACGCAAGTCAAGTTGTTTAACAATAGACCAACGTACGAAGACAAAAACAATGAACAATTTGTTCTAGCTCATCTGTTCAGTAGATTAAATTCTGAGTGGTACCAAGACAAAAGAAACTTGGTCCAAAATTTGAGACAGATGCCAATTGTTAATCCTGACAGAGCTCCAGCGAAGCCAAAAAATGATTAAATGGAGTAACCTTTGAATTCCATCGTGTTCAAAGAGACAACCAAGTTGTACTCATCATCTTAAACAACGTGGGACAAAAATCTTAGTGGCAGGTAATTAATTAATTACACTTCACAAATAGCAAGAAGAAACATGAAACAAGGACCAGTTGCTCCTAATCCGCAAGGAAGAAGGAGCATCAGTGACAGATTAACACTACTCATGAGCAGCAACCAGGGCACCGGATCAACCCGTTCTCATTACAATTGGGGCACCTCCTGAGTTGCTGTTCCTCTTCATCGAACACCCTCCTGCTCCCGTTACAGTTCAGACAAGGCACAAACCGC
This sequence comes from Hypericum perforatum, assembly GCA_012979155.1. Classification (NCBI taxonomy): domain Eukaryota; kingdom Viridiplantae; phylum Streptophyta; class Magnoliopsida; order Malpighiales; family Hypericaceae; genus Hypericum; species Hypericum perforatum. Next base: position 4,656 of record SOPF01028732.1, read on the forward strand.
GCATCTCCACAACTGTCACAGACCAAACCAGGACCTTGAACTGGGAACCCTCTCAATAGCTTGGCCAATCCACCATCCTCATTGAGCTGCCTAATATCCTCCACTCCACCAACATGGTTTCCCCTAACAAACACTTGAGGCAGGCTAAAGGGCTTCCCTTTAAGGGCTCCCTGAAGCTCCTTCCTAAATGCAGAGTCCATCGAGATGTCCCTCTCATCGACCCGAACACGAAACCCCCTAAGGATCATCCTCACCAAGCAACAGTCCTCGTAGGTCTGCCTAATCCCTCTCAAGCTAGTGAAGTAGACCACAACCTTATGCTCCGTATTAGGGAGCGAGATCCCGACAATTTCTTTGGTTACAGGGCTAGATCCCAATGATCTTACACAACTAGTGTTGTCTTTACGAAACCCCAAGTGTCGAGAAGACATGGCGTGTCTATAACTGGATGCCACATTTGGGTCCATAGAGGAGAGCAACGACTCCTCGGACAAATGCTTCCACAAAGGCCTCGACTTGGGCGAATCCCGGCCACGGTTGACCCTCTCGAGGCACCCATCGGGACCCAGGTGGTGAAAAAGGCAGGGCTTCGAAGAAAGCAATGATCTTTCCCTTAAAGGCTCAATCTTTTGGAAACCCATCTCGATTTCTTCCTCCTCGAGTCCGTCCATGAGCTCCCAGGCGTTGATCATAGATTCGTCCGGCGAAAGGGACCCACCATCAACTGTCGGTGGGCTGTCGGGAACGGGGTCGGCGGTGAGGCGGAGAGAGCCGTAGGTGGTGGAGGTGAGGGAGACGAGGTGGTGGGAGTCGCCTTTCCCGGAAGGAGGGTGGTGGACTAGTGGAGTGTTGAGAGAAATGGCTCTTCTATGTGGTGTTGCCGTCAAAAGGGAAGAGCATTTTGAAGAGAGTTTATTATTATTATAATTATAATTATAATTCTCCATGGACGGAGGAGAATAGGGAAATGGATTGTTAATATCTTCTTCTTCTTCTTCTTCTTCTTCTGGGTTCGTGGACTGGAAATTGCTGGGTCTTGAAGCTGAGCAGCCCATTAATTGTAATTAAATAATTAATCTCCCCTCCCCTAGTCAAAATATGTAAAATGGGTTTTGCTCTAAGCTCTCCCAAATTCTCTTTCTAATGGGGAAGATTAGATGGATGTTGGATAGTGAGAAGAAAGGAATGGGTTGGGTTGGGTTGGGTTGGGTTGGGGGAAGGAAGAGCTAGCTTTCAAAGGTAGATGGGGATGACAAGTGATATCAATTAATGCTTACTTTAATTTGGAGGGAGAGATTTTTGTGTATATTTATTTGGGAAAAGTCCATAGACGGTCCTGAGGTTTCAGCTTTTTTGCGACGTAGTCCTGTAGTCTGGAAACGTCGTATTTGGTCCTGAGGTTACGTGTTTTTTTGCGAAAGAGGCTCGGATGACATCCCGAGCCTAAAATTACTCCGAGCCTAAAAACGACGTCATTTTTAGGCTGATGTGGCATGCCAACTCTCAATTTTCAAAATTTCAATTTGATCCCTCACTTTTTATAATTAAAAACAAACTTATGTCCTCTCCTCTTCTACCTCCTCTCGTCTATTCTTCCTTTTTTTTAAGATCTATTCTTCCTTCTTGAAAAGCCAACTCTCCCACTAAAACTCCTAATTCCCCACCTCAAAACGGATCACTAGGAACCATAAAATTTAAAAATAAATATTAAACAAAAAGTGAAGAACACAAAAAAACCCAGAAACCGATCCAATGGCGAAACCAACCGAGCGACGGTGAGCTCACTTCTCGAAACCCTAAAGAAGTACTTGAAGGCCCCATGGGAGATAACCGGGCCGTGCACCAGCCCGGAGTACCGGTCATCCCTCCCTTTGGACGACGCCATCCGGATGATGAAGGAGAGGGCCTCGTTTGATCCCTCCGAGTTTCCATCCGTTTACTTTACCGAGTTCTTTATTAGGAGTATTGTTGTGATTATTAGGGATTCGGTTGTTGAATGGAGGATCTCGATGGCTCGTTCTGGGTAAGTGACATTATCCGGCCATCTCGATCCACGTCGAAGAAAAGGAACACCTCTTGGACCTCTTCGTCCTTGGTCAGACCTCCGAGCCCCCAAGCCTGCTCAGGAGGGACTCCAACTCTCCCGGGAGATCATCCCGTTGTTGTCCCGATCAATCGGCCGGATCGCCAGGAGGAGCTGATCTTCCGACGACTAGTCGACCGACCTCTGAGCACCACCGAGGATGCTCGTCAGGGTAGTTGCTCTGGCGTTGGTCTTGGCGTGGCTCAAATCCGAGGACGAGGCTGAGCAGGAGCTGAAGGAGAAGGGGTCCAAGCGGGAGACTATGGCGGAAGGGAAGGGGGAGAAGGTATAGGGAGGAAGGTGTACGAGGACGAGGCTGAGCCGGAGCTGAAGGAGGAGGGGTCCGCAGCTTCCAGGAAGCTTCCTCCGAAGTTCTGGAAGGAGAGGGGAGTGGAGAGAGGAGAGGGGGAAGAAGAAGAGAGGAGAGAGATAAGGAGTTTAAAAAAATTAAAAAAAAGTGAGGGACCAAATTGAAATTTTGAAAATTGAGAGTTGGCATGCCACATCAGCCTAAAAATGACGTCGTTTTTAGGCTCGGAGTAATTTTAGGCTCGGGATGTCATCCGAGCCTCTTTCGCAAAAAAACACGTAACCTCAGGACCAAATACGACGTTTCCAGACTACAGGACTACGTCGCAAAAAAGCTGAAACCTCAGGACCGTCTATGGACTTTTCCCTATTTATTTTGGTTTGGAGTGGGATTGTGGGAAATTGACGCATCATATTCCGTGTCATCGCTGTCAAGTCGGGAGTCCTCCCTCTCCCTCCCGGTAGATGGATGGCGTACGAAATTTAAAGCAACAACTCAAACCAGATCCATGTTACAATTAAATCAGAACAATAAAATAAGTTCATGCAAAGCAAGATTCAAAACCAATAATTAATTACACCAATGATTCAACGTTACGTTACTATTTATTAGAAGATTTGAGGAATGTTTGGAATTCAATTTTCATTGGCTGTAATAAATGTATACAACTATTGAACGTTACATAATTACATTAACGAAAATTGATTCAAAGTCTCTTATGAATGACAAACAAGAAAATTTAACATGGGCTCCGAATTTGACATCTTGTTGTTTACATAAAACTTGATAAACGTTGAAACATATTTCGGACGATTTTTTTTTCTAAGAGGATTCTCAAATAGCAAATCTTACTAGAAAGATGCATATGTCAATTGCGGAAGATAAACTCCTATTAAAAAGCGAAAATCATCTCTCGTAAATAAAGTAAAATTGAAAAGAATGATTTGCTTTTATTTGGTAAAGTTTAAGGGATAACGAGTCATTAACCCGTATTAATCACGTACTAACATTTCGGAACATATAGAACATGAAAAATTAACATTCCTCAAATTGTTTAGTTATACAGCAAAGTAAAATATCGATGAATAATCTAGGTGGACATAGATATAACTTATTTATCCCAACATACTCGGAGAGAACAACAACATCATAATTCTTTTCTCTCCCCTTAATCTCTCCGCATGAGTTATATGTAGTTAGACTTGGTTAAAAATTGAATCCAATTCGTAATTTGATTCGATTCGATTTGATTTGTCAATAATTCGATTCGAATTCGTAATGATACGAATTGAATTCGGTTTAAGCTTTTTATAATTCGTCAAATTGACGAATTTAATTCGAATTCGATTTTTTTCTTAAGGGGATACTCAAATAGCAAATCTTACTAGAAAGTATGTATATGTTAAATGCGGAGGATAAACTCCTATTAAAAAGCGAAAATCATCTCTCGTAAATAAAGTAAAATTGAAAAGATTGATTTGCTTTTATTTCGTAAAGTTTAAGGGCTAACGAGTCTATTAACCTTTATTAATCACATACTAACATTTCGGAACATATAGACATGAAAAATTCCTCAAATTGTCTACTTATACAGCAAAGTAAAATATAGATGAATAATATAGATGGACATAGCTATAACTTATTATCCAAACATACTTGGAGAGAACAACAACATAATTCTTTTCTCTGCCCTCAATCTCTCCGCATGAGTTCCTTTGCTCGACTGATCAAAATAGACATGGGATGATGCTACCAATTTGCTGACCAACACACACAATAAAACTAGGGAGGAGTCAATCTCAACAGCCATACTCCATACCGTCGTGATCACTCAAGTCCCAAAATTAATGCACAAAACTCTGCAAAATAAAAATACAATGCTCAATACATTGGCAAAACTCGAAAGCCAACCTAAGCTATCACTAATTTAACTCCACCAGCACCCAACTGCTCAGGGTTACCAGTGACATGTTAACTACCAGCTAGCTAAACAATTTAATGTTTAGAGATTTTGTCCCGAAAATAATACATTTGAGAAACTTACGTCAAAAGATAAAACGAAACTACTACATTTTTTTTAATTTTGTTTTCTCGAAAGAAAAAGAAAAAGAAACCGCAAAAGTCCTACTGTCCCCTTTTGGGCCGGGACTCCGCTGGAACACAGTAACCCAGAAACAATGCTTCGGGTACTAAAACGCACCGTACAGACCCAGTCCCTTCACCCACCAAAACCCCACTCCCTCCCCGCCCGGCCTCGCTACCTATGCACCGCCCCGCCGCCGCCGCCGTCGTCTTCGACGGAGTCGGAGGTCCGCAGGTACCTGGGCTACGCCGGACTCCTCCTCTTTTGCGCCGGCGCCACCTACTACTCGTTCCCGTTCCCGGAGAACGCGAAGCACAAGAAGGCCCAAATCTTCAGGTACGCGCCGCTCCCTGATGACCTCCACACGGTGTCCAACTGGAGTGGGACCCACGAGGTGCAGACCCGGAACTTCCACCAGCCGGAGTCCCTGGCCCAGCTGGAGGACCTGGTGAGGTCGGCCAGTGACAAGGGCCAGAGGATTCGGCCGGTTGGGTCGGGTCTCTCCCCCAACGGGCTCGGGCTGGCTCGCGCCGGGATGGTGAACCTGGCCCTCATGGACAAGGTCCTCGAGGTCGACAAGGACACGAAGCGGGTTAGGGTCCAGGCCGGGATCCGGGTCCAGCAGCTCGTTGATGGGATTAAGGAATATGGTCTTACTCTCCAAAATTTCGCTTCCATTAGAGAGCAGCAACTTGGTGGCATCATCCAGGTTCGTTTTTCTTTTGTCTGTTTATGTTAGGTGGTTTATACAATGTTAGTGTTTGAGAGAATCCCACGTCGGAGTCGGAAGAGTCAATTGCTCCTATGAGACCTGTAGCCACCTTTCCACATTAGAAAAGCGTGTCGGCTGAAGTTTGCACGGACTTCCCTCTACCTTGTTTTCAAATGGGGGTCGTCCGAGCACGATGGGTTATAGGGCTCGTTAGAGCAATTGGATGTGGTACCATGTAGGAATTTCCATATCATACCAAAAGGTGGATGATTCACACTTGTAAACCAGCCCACCACCCTCGCAACTAGCCATGTGGTGCTCCCAACAGTTGGAGCATAAAAATTCCCTCTTAACGTTCAAATTTTTGATTTTGTGTTTTTGTTCTAGGTTGGTGCACATGGTACTGGGGCAAAGCTGCCTCCTATCGATGAGCAGGTGGTCAGCATGAAGCTCGTGACTCCTGCAAAAGGAACAATAGAGGTTTCTAGAGAGAACGATCCCGAGCTCTTTTACCTTGCACGGTGTGGACTTGGAGGGCTCGGAGTGGTTGCTGAAGTGACTTTGCAGTGTGTTGAGAGGCAAGAGCTTGTTGAGCACACGTTTGTCTCAAACATGAAAGACATCAAGAAGAATCACAAGTAAGGTTCCTTTTTTTTTAACTTGGAATCAGAAGATTCGGCCGTTATAATAGTATCAAGTTTTGAGCACCGAAGAGTGTTCTTGTGCTTGAATGACTTTTGGTCATCCACAACATCTAGACTTCAATTTGTTGTTAGTAAAGTCAAACCTAACAGCTTTTGGTTCCTAAGCCTGTGCATGAAGGTTGAGATTTATTTTTTCCATTATTTTGCAGGAAATTGTTATCTGACAATAAGCACGTGAAATACCTATACATTCCATATACTGATGTCGTTGTGGTTGTGACGTGCAACCCTGTTTCAAAATGGAGAGGTCCACCCAAGTTCAAACCGAAGTATAGCGAGGAAGAAGCCATAGAGCATGTCCGTGACCTGTACAAAGAATCTCTTAAAAAGTACAGGTAACTATTCAAAAACCTTAGGCTTTCCCTTGACTAAGTCATTTTCAGGGTTTCGCGTGTTGCGGCTGAACTTCTAAATTTTTAGTTTTTGATACCTGTACTAAATCTCTTTGGAACTCACATTATTGTGTTGGTTGGTCTATTTTCATCGAGGCTTCAGCAACTCTGGGTTTGTTTTTACTTTATCTTCAAAGTAAGCTTTTTTATATGACATGTATACTCAAGACTGCTAACCTAAAATCATGACTTATGTCACCAAAAAAAAAAATAAATAAAAAAATCATGACTTACGTTGCATGCTGCGTTGTACTAGAATTGATCCTACTATTTGTGCTGGTGGTTCAGTAAGGTAAGCTTGTTAATGGATAACATATCATAATTTCAGATAACCTATCTCCTTGACGTTTGACGTGATCAACGATTGGGTCAAAGCTCGGAAATAGGAACTAACATCATTGTGGTTTGAAACACACTAACACTTAAAGTCCTGGCAAGTCAATTGTTAGTCCATGCCTCCATAGTCAAATTTTAATCATAAAAATGTGTCCCTTACAATAGATGAATTATCATTGCGACCTTGAAATTCATCACCTCAACTTATGTAAACTTGATTGCTATGTGATATACTGATACATGCCTAACGCTCTAATTAGTTGTAGATATGGTGAGGGAGAATTATAAAAAAAGCCTAATTCTATGTCAGTTAATTGCAGAAGTGAGGAAGCTCTAGCCGGGGAAGCTGCCGTAGAGGAGCTTTCATTTACAGAACTTCGAGACAAACTACTTTCTCTAGATCCTCTCAACAAGGATCATGTCATCAACGTGAACCAGGCTGAGGCCGAGTTCTGGAGGAAGTCAGAAGGTTATAGGGTAGGGTGGAGTGACGAAATCTTGGGTTTTGATTGCGGTGGCCAACAATGGGTCTCAGAAACTTGTTTCCCTGCTGGCACTCTTTCCAAGCCGAACATGAAAGATCTTGAATACATAGAAGAACTCAAGCTGCTCATAGAGAGAGAAGCAATACCTGCACCCGCACCCATTGAACAACGTTGGACTGCACGCAGCCAGAGCTCCATGAGCCCAGCTTCTAGTTCAGCAGATGGTGATATATTCTCATGGGTAATATGCTTGTTTGATGTACTAAGTTGATGATTTCGCTATTGGTGATTCTTGAAATGAATGTGCTAATTATCACATGCTTAAATTTTATTTCACACTGTCAGGTGGGAATCATCATGTATTTGCCTACAGCTGATGCTCGGCAACGAAAGGAAATCACGGATGAATTCTTCCACTATAGGCGTCTGACTCAAAGAGAACTGTGGGATAAGTATTCTGCTTATGAACATTGGGCCAAGATTGAGGTATGCAATGATTGTTACATGATCTCAATTTGTTAGTATTTGGAAATTAAAGTATAACATCACACCGGTTCGGTAACCTGTCACCTTGGTATATTTCTCCACCGCGCTGGTGGCTTTTCGTCCATTCCGAAATTGGCAATTCATATACTATATCGTGTAGCCAGTTAGATCTTTTATCTCTTCCTCCATGCTATTGTTTTCTGAATTAGTCCCTTCGCACGGTGCTCTTAGTCCCGACTTGCCTGACACAGTTGACGAAAACGATGCAGGTTCCGAGGGACAAGGAGGAACTAGCAGCTCTTCAAGCCAGGCTAAGAAAGCGATTCCCCGTCGATGCTTATAACAAGGTACGAGAGGAAATGGATCCGAAACGGATCTTCTCAAACAACATCCTGGAAAAGTTGTTCCCTCTCTCTCAGACAGGTTGATAATATTTCTCCCAGTGTGCTGTGGATCCTATACGTAACGCTGGAAATTTACGGTCCATGCATTGTTTTATTGGGAAAAATTGTTTTATTGGGTTCATTATGAGGCTTCTAGTGGAAAGTTCAAGTTGGGGAAAGAACTGGATCACCGTTTTCCAGTTCAATATGGATTTATCTTCTTAAGAACTATATTTTCATAATGCCAGGAAGTTTACGCAATGGTGTTTAGAGAATCCAAATGTAAAGAACTTGATCCGTAGGTTGGACCATTACGGTCCAATACCTTGCTTTTGATTTCGTGCATTTCATTTTTCTACAGAAAAATAGCCAGGTAAAATTTCTCTAAATAAAGTAGTGTAATTTTATTTGATGTTTAACTTAACTATGTTACTTTATAAAATTAATAATCGAGGGTAATGCAAAATTTTACGATCTGGTTTAAGACACTTGTACGGCCAATACAAAAGTTAAACTAGTCAGCAACCAAATGGCAATCACTAACCCAGGTCAATCATATATCATGCAACACAATTATTGTATTGACATAACATGTCACATCGCCCATTAATTAAATTTAACCCAAACTATTCTGGGTACCCTCTAATTTAAAATTAACAGATTACCTCAGCTTGGACCTTCTACCTCCTTCCATCCCTTGTTTCCCCACTCCCGTTACACGTAATGTAAACCACATTTTTTCCACCAATTAGCACACTCCGAGTCTTGGTCTAGTCTTATTAGCACAGAATAATTACTTTTTTTTAAGAGAACATTACTACGTTAAAAAGTATTGCCAGCTTCGGACTTAAATTCATCATCCCAGGATTTGGGTATCACGCGGTTTAAAAAACAGTATACGTTAGCAATTACAATTAAGAGTAGTTGGACCATTTTCACCAAAGCAATCAGTCTAGACGTCCAACTCAGTTTTGTCTCTTTTACCTTGAATTATAAAAAAAGAAGAATATTTTGCCCAAGTGGAGTATGCTTGGATATCATTAAAATTCACTTCTTGTCACAATTTGACTTAGATCAATCGGTTTTGGCTTCAAAAACATATTTAGATTAACGCACTTGAGCTTCACTAAGTTGATAAACAACTGAGACAATAATCAAAATATCAATGTATTCATCTTTCTTATTCTTACAACAAACTAATTGTACATAACTCACACAAGCCAAAAATCATTTGGCCTAATGATACAAAGCGTAGTAGAAATTAATCAACAACATAAATTTCCATAAATTCGTGATTAAAAGCAGCATTCCTCACATATCCAACAGCAGCAAAGAGCGAAGAGGCTGCACCAAGGACAAACAAAATCAAGTTTCTGATAACAACGAAAATTTAAGAATTGAAATGTGAGATAAGTATCAACTTTTAACCAACTTGCAAAACTAGTTTTATGTTTGTGTTCCTGATCTTGCTTCCCTTCATCTTAATTGTTCTTAGTAAAAATAAA
>SOPF01028732.1:14144-45633 GCA_012979155.1 Hypericum perforatum
ATAAATGTACAAGTCACTAATTTGCTCAGCTTACCATCCCTCAAGGAACCCTCTTTCTCCTTTCTTTTTGCTGCGAACAAACCATCTTTTCTTGGGGCTGGGATTCTGATCTGACGGGTACCCTTCAAACAAACACAATAAATTTATCCATTTCAGATCAAACTCCTATAATATGTATATATATTATACTATATAGATATAGATATGGATATATAGAGATAAGAGGAGAGTAGGTAGAAAACCTGCTGGTGGCTTGTTCTCGTGTGTTGCGTTGTTGTCCATTTGGTTATAAGTGTTGGGGAGAATGTGGAGGGCGTAGTGTGTTTCTTTGGTTCTGTATTGATAGGTTGCAATCTGAGTTGATGCAGTTGATTCGTGCATGTATAAATAACCATCCGTTTCCGCGTATTATGAAATGTCAGATTTGTTGTTGGCTTCAGGTGATTGGACAAGCTGTCCTTTCGGACAAGTGTGACATTATCTTTTGTTTTAGCAGGATACCTGTACTCTAATCCATCTCCGTTCATATTAAGAAAAGTCGTAATAAGTGACCGAATCGGACACTCCCACTTTAACCAATCTGATCCCTTAAAAAAATGTTTTGATGGCACAATGATACATAAGAGGATTTGACAAGAGGTTTAGGATCTATCGAGTATTTTCACCATTTGTTTCTCTTCTCCACATATCTCAACAGATGGAACAACATTGTACTAGTATATCTTAACGTGACACCATTTACAATACTTTGTAATCTGATTGACTATATTTAAAGATCAAACGAGTATTTGTCAACATATTTTTTCGAAAATTCATTTATTGGAAATTATTCTAGACCAAATTTGTTTGATGTTAGAATTCTTGCTTAACATATCATAAACAAAGTATTACGTTGTAAAAACGTTCTGAGACATTTTAATTTTCCAATAATGGTATTCAATCAATTTGTTGAAATCTGTTAATCGCCGACTTTTTCCTACCGTGGAAAGGTTCGCTAGGCTAGACGAGAGGATAAAGTAGCCGAAAGGTTTCGACAGCCAGCCAACACGAATACAATACTGTTGCGCAGATGGTGATTAGAGAATGTGGTTTACTTATTCTGGATTCTTTCCTTGCTGTACAAGAGAATAAAGGGAACAGGAATATGGACATAAACAAACAGAGTTTCTAGAATTCGGGTTTCTGGAAAAAAAATTTTAATGAGGCTAGTGACTGCAACCTCGGTCCTTCCCGAGGGGATGGTTTTACCTTTCATTGACTAGTGTCGTTTAGAGTGCTTCTTGTTTCGTTGGCTTGTCTATATTCTTTCTGGACTGGTTGTAACGTGTAACTCTTGTTATGAATGAAATTATTTCTTTCCCCCGCAAAAAAAAAAAAGGACAACAATTCTTGATTTTTCAAGATTACAAAAATGTTCTGTTTAGGCCAATCTATCTCCATATCAGAGAATTTATTCTTTACTGACTTTTGCAAAACATTGAAATTCATCTTTTCCGAATTATGCTTTCTTAACGAATAGAAAAATTGGGACTAAAAGCAGACTTCTTAAAGCTTGAGTATGATCACATTGTCGGCCGCTAAAAGTTATTTCAATTAAAATCTTTCTTGTAGATTTCAATCTATCTAGTAAACAGTGAAAAGGCATTCAGAAAAAAAAAACAGAGAGGACCACGAAGACCAAACACAGGTTAGGAAGGACTTTCGTGGAGTCCCCTTTAATGACTCGAAAGAGGAAGAGGATGACGATCCGACCCATCTCACCATCCGGCTTGCAAACGAAAACGTTGTCTGAATGAGGAAACCATATTGAAAGACACAAATCATTGAAGTTCTAGGACATCAAATTGCTTATCCTTACCATAGAGGAGACTAGCTTGGGGCCTCATTCGGATGTCATTGTAATCAATCTAGGTTGTGATATCTCTTAGTGCGTACAGAATAAAAATATAACTTAAGCTATTATTTTTGTCTCCAAAATTATTAAAACTAATTTTTGATTAATAAATACGTAAATAACATTGTAACTAAGGTAGAAGGTGATATCATTTTACAAATATCATATTTCATTGTGATATTTTTAAAAACAAGACAATTATCATAATAACTATTTGAAGATAATTTAAATATGAATGAGTAAAATTTATAATACAATCAAGTATAGCATAAATTAAAAGCTTAAAAGATTTTTTAAATTCATAAAGTATATAACAATATATGTTTTTATACAAAATATCATTTTATGTGAAAGTTATATATTAACACTATTCCCAATTCAAAACTAAAATTTGTATATTATCACATCATAAAAGTTTAATAGAGAGATTCTATCTGGTCGTTAGAGGCTCAAACTCTCGACTCTGAAGGAGATGGTATCTAAGCAAAAATATCGATTTTGTTTTTTGGGGAAAAGGTAAATACTAAATAGGCTATTTGGGAAATGGGCTGGGCTATTTGAGAAGTGGATATGTAGACAGTCTGGGGAAAAGGTAAGACTGCTGTTGGATCTAAAAGATAAAAATTTTAAACATTGGATATTTGGAATATTCAAAGTAATTGATTTATTATCCGAATCTAAAAATATTCAAACAACCAATGTAATAAAAAAATTACATAAATTGAGAACGTAATCGAACATTAAATTTCGGATCATATATGCTCACTCCTGGCTATGATCAGGAGGGCAAGACTCCAACCCTTTCCTATGAAGTGTAACGGTTATATGGACGTAAAACTGCCTAACCTACCCTGGCTAGAGCAACATATTCAACGATACCAATAAACTAACCTTTTTTCAATCAGTAGACGAACATATAATTTATACAGAGGCCAACATATTAAATATTATGCGAAAACGAGCTACACTTCAATTTCAAGACAACCACACCAAGTACTAAAAGTTGATTTTATTAGTGTATACATGCTTGGACACATATACTATTACTGAAAAAAAATATACCTTAATATTGTCTGAAATCTAGCCATTACCTATACATGCAATGCAGATGTGCAATAATCACCGTTGATCATCCAACTTAACGTAACCACAAAAGCAAAGATAACTTGACGGTCAACCATACTACGTGGGAGGATTGTCGGGGTCTAGAGTTCAATCCTTGGTAGGTCTACTTAGTACAAAAATTTACCGAACAAATTAGGTGTAATGAAAATATATAAATATATTGTGCTTATAAATAAATGTGTATATATATATATTGTAAAATAAAATATAAATGATCCCGAAAGAATAAATAGCCAAACAGCCACAATAAAATTAAGGGTTAATCTTTACACCAATATCTACACTTGTCAAAAATTGAACTATGAACTTTTATTAACTCATACACATGGTATACCATTAGGTTAAGTATTGTTTGGCAAGTATGAATTTTAGTTGAAAATTCAAATGTATATTCAATCAGAATTAACAAAAGATTTTTTTGGTAAACTAAAATTTAGCCTAATGACACGAGATGTATATGGATTATGAAAGTTTATGGTTATATCTTTGATGTGTGTGTAACTCTTGGTGACCAAAGAGCACTTATCCTAATAGTATATAAGGGAATGGTGGGATGGAGAACGATAAATCATATCGTCGACAAACAATCTAATTATGAAAATGAAAATTTGGGTATAAAAATTTTGCCTTAGATTATTGGGCTCACAAAACTAGTATTGGAACCGTTCAAACTTTAAAGATGTAAAAACGTAATACGTAAAGTATAAAAACTGAAAGGGCCTTGTTAAAAGATAGAGAATCAAGAACAACCCTTCTCCGAAAAAATAAACAACGTATACCCATTGTATAACAAGTTCAAAGTCTGAAATAGATAAACCTAGGGCTTACGGTTTCGCAAGAAACCAAATAAGGCAGGGGGACAAAAAAGAGGATTGCATGGAAGGAATCCACATTTGATACGTAGATAAATTAATTTATTTATTTATCAGCGTAGTCACATTCAATGTAGCCTTCATGCAATAAAGCCAATCAAAATTGTCCATGACCCACATGATTTTTCCATTCTTTAAAAAAAATATAGGTAATGAAGATTGGACACGATCGACCATTCCAAATCAGCTAACAATATTTTTGATCAATAAATCTATGAGACAAAGCAAAATCCATATGACCTACCATAAATTGAAAAATAGCCAAATCCTAACTACTATCTATACCTATACCAATCATATTCGTAAAATATAGTCATAAAATTTTCCAATCAACAAGTATTTAAGTTTTTTTCTAATGAAAAGTACAAGCATTCAAGTTGGGCAGAGCGCCCACTAGTGCAAGAGAAAAAGAAAAAGGAGAGAGACAGCTCATTTTCCTTGTTGTATAATATCGGGTATATATCCACGTCCAAACAAACGCTATTAACAAACCCCACATCCTCATTAGAAGCCAAAGCTTGCCTGCTAATAATTTAAATCTCCTATATCTTGTACTCATTTGATTATTTATATAGGTGTATTCGTGTGATTAAGATTGCTAAATTATTTCAGTCAATTGATTAGCTGATAAATCTAACAAAACATATAGCTTGATACATATAAGTTATATGCATGGATGTGGTGCTGGTGGAAAATCATACAAGTACAAAGAAGTGTCTCACCCGCTCTCTCTCCCTCTCTTTCTTTGAAACTTTCTTATTCGAACGACTGAACCATATAATTTAGATTCAAATATGTTTACTATTAATAATTTTAAATGTAATAAGAAATTAAAACAATTATTTAATTTTAATATTTTGTGCTTTTTGAAAAATTGAACTTCTCTAAAAAAGTTAAATTTAGAACCCTATTAAACATACACCACCATCTTGTTGGTTCTCTCTGCTTTTTCCCCTCCTCCGTCTCTTCAATACACTGAAAAAATCAGAATACCTCCTGTCTCATCCCACGAGGAAAAGATAGGAAGAGAGAAAAGACGATATCACACATCCAATCCATTCCCATCCCATCGGCAATGAAACTGCTATTTCCTACGACGATATCATTGGAATTTACAAAAAAATTAAATTAAATGACAAGACAACGCGAAGCCAGAGAGAAAGCTGAAATTATTCAAAAGACAATTTAAAATCGAAACCTATGAAGAAGCATAAGAAACAATGCAAAGGGAGAAAAGAGAGAGAGGAGAGAAAAATCCGACCTCAAATAAACTAAAAAAAGAACTGAGAGACCAAAGGAGTGATGAACTTTTTTTTAATATAACCCAATAATCCATAGGCATGACTCATGTATTTAGCCATGTCTCCTAACTAACCCTCATGCATCTATATAAATACTATATAATAAGAATAATAAAGATGAAACATGAAAAGTTAACTAGCAAAAGAAAGAGAGAATTAATGCAAGAAGAGGAAAGTACTAGTACTTGGTCATTGGTCATCCATCATCAGCTAGAGCACTAGAACTCATGAGGTTGGTGATGATGGTCCTCTCTCATTTGTCCTCCTGACCCTGAGGCTCTCAAGTTCAAGTAAGCCAACCTTGAGGAGTCCGCCACTCCTCCGCTTCCGCTACTGTTATGGTCTGGATCGCTCATGGGAGCGTATAGAGGACCGGCGGTTGAAGTTGGATGAGCGGGGTTCCCTTCTTCGCGAGAAATAACCAATGCAGCAGATTGGACAAGCTCCAAACAAAGCCTGAGCTTGTTGGGTTCGATGTGAGATAACCCTGGGACAGCCCCCTTGAACAAGAAATCCGAGGTTAATGTTCTTAGGACGTCCAACGGGGTAATGCCATCGACTGTCCGAACGTTCGGGTCCGCGTGGTGGTCTAACAGGACGGCCACCATGTCGGGTGAGACCATCTCGGCCGCCATGTGGAGGGGCGTCTTCCCGGCTGGTCCGGCCGGGTAGTTAACATCGGCTGCACCTAGCTCGAGCAGCGCCTTGACCACTTCGCGACTGCAACTTTCGACCGCGTAGTGTAGGGCCAGTGCTTCGTCCAAGTTGAGGCCCTCGCCCATTACCATGAGCTTCACTAGCTCGACGTCGGATGAGTCCAATGCCCTTCTCATCCTCCTGATCTTTTGCTCCTCCAGCTCAGCCGCGGCGTGGTGGTGACGGAAGTGAGGCATCGGGGAGCGGCGGGAGGCAAGGGAGGACTTGAGGCGGAGCTCCTCGATCTTGGCTACGACTTCAATTGGGAGGTGCTTGGCGAGGATCTCCGGGGGTAGGCCAGATTTGGCTACCAAGTGGGAGCAAGTGGTCCAAAGTTGGTGCATGTCTTGCTTCCTTGAGGCTATAAGTACCTTCATCACATCTTCAATGGAAGCCTTCTCTACCATTATTGCCAGTTGCTTCTGTTTGGTACAGAAAACCAAGGGAATTGTTATAAAAATCTGCCTGAAAGGGAAAATGATGGGATGCATAGTGAGAGAATCAGCAGCAACTTTAGTAGTCAATGTGGTCCATGGTTTGGCTTGACAATACTGTTTCCTAAAAGCCTAAATTGGGAAAGTAAGAAAGATTTGGTCAAGTAGACAACTCTGATACCGGAAACTTTATTACATCAACAGTTTAGTTTAGGAAACCGCATATGATTATAAGAGCAGCTTAAAAGATGTGAAAAATTAACCTCCTTCAGGAGAGAGAGAAAGAAGAGCCTATAGCTGTTGCATGAAATAAGTATATTCAGTTTACTGGGAATAACCAGTCATTATGAAATAAATCAATGTCTCATGGATAAGCTTGAAAATTGACAGATCCAATAACTAGGTAACAGGAAGGAGTCAATCAAATGCTTTAGTAAAAAAAAATTATATAAAATAAACAACAACAAGAATGACTGAAATCTAAAGTTTAAACACTAAGGTATGATATGTTTGTTGCTCGCGTACAAATTTACCCTTCAAACAAAAGAAAGACAATTCTACCTAGCAGTTGTAAACTAGAGCAAATAAATAGTGTGGTCCTGATTTCAAATAGTTGATGAATTTCTCAATCAGAAACCACCTTGCCCAAGTCTGCGTAAACGATGGATAATTTTTGCTCATATAAATATTGCTGTAGCCTACAGGAAACAAATTAAAGTTCCCAAAAATCACAAATTTCGTGCTATATTTATATAAGACGGAGCCTTCAAGATTTTCTTTAATATGGTAAGCTTCTTCCTTGAGAACATTAAAGGATTACTTTTCACTTCACGTTCATGACCCAGCCTTTCAAATTTCCATGAAGAAAAGAAGGCTAAAACTGAGAGAGTAGGGAAAAGACCTGAGTGAGCAAGGTGAGCTGCTCGACCCCGAAATATCGGGCGGCTGCGAGGGTGTCGAGGGCGAGATCAACTGCGGAGGAGCAATGCGTGTGCCAACACGCACGCTCTCCGCAGTTGGGCCTCGCTTCGTGCTTCTGCGGAACTATAGAGACTTGTCCGCTGTACAGGAACTGAAGCAACAGCAGGAACACTTCGTACCCCACCGAGTTCACCGGGATCACACTGCTCCTGCCCGCAGGCGATGATGATCCCCCACCCTCTCCTCCGCCGCAGAAGAACTTCCTGAAGAAGAGGCTCCTCGCCGCCAGGATGCACCTATGCGCGTGCACCAGACGCCCCTCCACGCTGAACGTCACATCCGAGAACGCCTGCCCGTTTATCAGCAGGTTTAGGTAGTCCATAGATAGGGATCTCATTGACTCTTCCATCGCCATGCTTCTCTGTTAGGGTTTCTTTTTGTATGTATTGGTCTTCTTCTTCTTCTTCTTTTTTCTTCTTCTTCTTTCTTGCTTTTGCTTTATTTGTGTATGATAGATATATGTGGAGAAGTGGCTCTAGACTAGTGTTGGTGGAAGATATTTTGTGAGATGGGAAGAAAGGAGGGGAATGGAGGTGGAGAGTTGGGGAATTAGCATGAGCAATAAGGGCGGCTCCCCTATTTAACAATTAATTATTATTTCACATTTCATAAAAGACAAGGGCTTACTATGTCTATTGGGTCCCGACAATAATTACAGAGAAATTAGTTGTTTGGGACAAAAAACATAATACTAAATTATCTTTGTATATCTAATCAATCAACAAATGGGATGAATTGGTTTTTTTTATCAGGTGGTGCGAACTTATAGTTGTTTGATGAATATGATATGTCAAATAGATAGACTATAGGTTACGTCGTGACAACCGATTTCTATTTTATCCTTTTTATTGATGTTAACTATATAATTTATATTTAGGGTATGGATGACATAGATACTCATGGGTCATAATATAATCTAACAATGGATTTTTTTTGTTGTTAGAAATCAAGAAACCACAGTTTTGGATGCACCACATAGTTACTTCTGTTCTAACGCAAAAAAGAAAAATTAAGAGCGCAAAATGGAGATGACAATTAAGTAGTTTGACAAATTTACCAAGTCCAGCACATAGGGAAAATATTTTAATGATGATTTTCTATTTAATTATGCTCACCTCTTTCGGTTCAACTACGGTTAAAATGACACTTATATATTTACATACTAACTCTAATACGATCATGAAATTTATTTAGGTCACTTAAGGGTTTAAAATGGAATTCAACTAAGAGTATAAAACAAAATATCTATAGAATATAAATTCCTAAATTTTGAGTCAACTTTCAACAATTTTCACCTAGGTAAGAAATTCTTAAATCGTAGACACTTCATTCTGTACAATTATCTCCCTCTTCATCCTTGTTCAAGTAATTGTAGACATCTCTTAAACTCCACCGTAACTCGAATTTAACCAAAAATATTCGCACATCTGATCTTCGCGAACCCCTAACATGTGAGTTTTCCTACATAAACAAACTAAATACTTCTCTAACCAATTGTTGGTGGGTATGATGACAACAAATCTTACATCGTTTCCAATAAATTAAAGGTTTAAATTCTACCTCTTGCGAATAGGAAAAATCTTGTTTCGGAAAGGACCAAAGTTCGAAACTGTTACCACTACATGTATGGTCTGGCAGATAGGGAGTCAGTCCTTAAGCATGAGGTGAGAGGTTCGAGTCCCCAAAAACCACTCCAAGAGTTAGAATTGTGGAAACAATTTTTCCCACAATTTTCCCCACAAAAAAAAAAGTCCAAAACCGTTCAAAATTCTAAAAGTTTAAACCCAATATACTATACTTAAAATTCACAAAATTATCTGTCTCTCTATTTGCTAAGTCATCTTTATACTTTGCCATCTCTAATCACTTCTTTGTTGAATCATGTTTCCGTTGTTTCAACCCACTGCCATAATTCATGGCAATATATACACTGAACATCACTTTGTTATACCTAACAGAATCCTTGACATGTTGAGTGTGAGATAAAATTGAATTTGACCTTGGTGTAATCCATATGATCAGGTTTCCCATATGAACAATTTGTCGTGTTTAATACCGACTTGTATTCAAAGACTCAGAATTTGAATGAAACAACTGATATACAACAAATCATCCAGTAGTCAAACTAAACATTTATTAATATCGGTATAATTTGTTGACAAATAGATACTTAAATAAGATAGTTCTATTTTCGCCGAGTGACCATTTGATTCAGTGGCATTGTGGTGGGGTGAAGTCCATAGTTCGACTCCTGATATAAACATTTCTGATGTAATAACATAAGATTTAGAATAGGATTAAAAAAAAACATTCCTATTTTCCAAAAAAAATCCGAAAGGTTAAATACCCGCATTGGAAGCTAACATGAGGACGAGAGATTGACACGTAGGCATGGGAATTATTTTAATTGTACACCAAAGCACAAAAAAGGAGAAATAAAAATTAGCATGTACGACAAGGATTTGATGGGACGGGTTAGCTAGAATTGGGTCCTTGTCGGCCGGGTCTAGAGGGTTCATGTCCAAATATTGGGACGGGTGCCTAGCAACAAGTAGTTATTTAATTTTCTATCTTTTTTAGATGTAATTTTTATAGGGGTGAATTGAATAGGAAACCATACATTTCTTAAATTACATGGAATATATATATTTTTTAAAAAAATTCAAAAATTATGAGACTAAAATAAAAAAAATCTCACAGGAGTAGATATCATATAAAAAAGGTCAGTATTAAAATTTTAAAAATATATGAAAAAATATATGTTGAGATTTTTTCACAAAATCCAAAAATCACAGAAAAAATGAAAAAAAATTCATAAGTAGTGATATCGCATGAAGGAGATATCGGTATTGCAAAAAAAAAAAAATTAAAGTAAACATGCTGGTATCATATAAAAAAAATGTCAATATCGTATAAAAAAATATTGCCGCGCTGCGTTCAAAAATTAAAAATAATATAAAATGTGAATACACAGTTGACATCGCAAGAAGAAAATATGAGTATCGCATGAAAAAAAATACCGACATAACATGAAGAAAATGTCAACGTTGCGCGTTTAGGTTCCATACCGTACATAAGTACTTATTAACTCCAAACCTTATCCAAATTCATTTTTATATTAAACTTATAATTACAATCGACAAGATTAAATACCAATCTCTCATGCCAAATGCCCCTTACGATCTTTTTACTGAATGTTTTTGGTCAGTAATTTTAACGAGTAAGGATTATTTATTTATTTATTTCTATTGACATCCGAATAGCGGTGGCCAGTGGTGCACGTGAGGAAAGGCTTTGAACTCGTGCAAGGGTGTTTTGTAGGTTTCCACAACTGGGAGTTGCAGGAATTGAGGCAAAGAGGGGGAAAGAAAGAAAGAAAGGTAAATCAAGCAAGAAGTAGGTTTTGTTTTGTCCCGGCCAGAATCTCCATAATTGAGAAGGAAATAAAATAAGTAAATAATTATTTAAAATACAAAATCCTTTTGATTGACAACACATCCACTGACTGTCTTATGATTTCATGACCCCCGATTTGACGTTTGAATTGTCATTTCACCTTTCTCACCTTTCTCTCTCTCTCTCTCTCTTCCCTCAATTCAGTTGGTCATTCCTTCAATTCTCTCTCTCTCTCTCACCATCCCTCCCTCCACAATAATCGCTTATTTTTTAATATTATATGATTTCATGAGATGCATCCACTAATCTAAATTTTAATATAAGATATGTAAATGATGACCAAGTTTACATATTAAATATTTAATTTGATAATTCAGATATGACAAATTTTGAATTAGAATAAAATAACTTTATCTCAAAAAATTATTGATCGATAATCGCTTTTTTATTATTATTATTATCGATAATCGCTTATTTTAACGCTTGATAATATCCATTGGGTACTCGGTGAGTACAATATACATTTTCTCGCCTTTCGGACTTTTGGGATAAATATAAACTAGGATAGACAACAAGAGGTGACCCATGTTTTCAAGCCAAGAACAGAAAACCATAGCCTCAGTCATCAGATGTCAAATGTCAAATGTCAACGAGTTGAGAATAACTTGTAATTTATAGTTTCTTTTATTTTCCCCTGCAAAAATGGATAAGAGTTCGCAACAATGTTCTCCGAATTTGATTTAAAGAATTGTTATAGAGCAGTATTTATTTTAAAGTTCAACCACAACTCTGCTTATAGGAAGTAGCACCAGTTTGGATTCAGATTTAAATAATTTTGTATTAAGATTCAGCTTATCCGAAAAAAAAATTATGCGAACTTTGAAATGGATACTAAAATATTCGGTAATTTTTAAAAGCTTATCGGGTCCAGTCTAGATGAAGCCCACTTAATATTGGCCCACAATCATATTGGAAAATCTTGATCCCAATTTCCTCAACCAAGATATCGAGGGCCTCCCTCGACCAAACGTATCAAATGCTAAAACCTAAATTCTCAAATTTCCAAATCATTACCAACTTCGTTTCTTAAGGAAAAAAAAGGGTAAATTATTCTCAGGTCCCTGAGTTTTGTACGTTTTTGTGGTAGGGTTCCTGACTTATCAGAATTTGGTCTAAGGCCCCTGATCTATAATAAAATCTTGATCTGAAGTCTTTAGATGACATCATCACTCAATTTTTTAATTTATTGTCATGGAAATGACTTTTATGCCCTTAACAAAAAAAATTAAAAAAAATATCTTCATCCTTACGAAGAACACTCAACCAAAAGTCCAAAACATTACAGATCCAGGAACTAAAACTAAAAATTATCTCTTCTTCCCCAAATCTCTTCTCCTCCCAAAAATTAAAGCTTCCAGAAACTAAAACTAAACTTTAAATCGCCATTCCTCACTGGGGTCGGAACCATCGCTCCTCCGCCGTTGCATCCCTCTCATCCATCTTTAAACTACACCACCAGGAGACCAGAACTATTGACCCGGCTGCCTCTCCCGATCTGTCTCGTGTTCTGGACCACCGGGCTGTGCTTGACTCCGTGCGGTCTTCTCAGTGGCAATTCATCAGACAGGTGGCGTGCGGTCTTCTCAGTGGCAATTCATCAAACAGGTGGCGTGCGGTCTTCTCAGTGGCAATTCATCAAATAGGTAGAGCGGTGGAAAAGGGACGACCGGGGGGGGAGGGGGGGGGGAAGCGATGGTTTCGAGATTGAGATGGGAGGGAAGTAGTTTGGTCTCGGGAAACTGACTTGAACGGAGCCAAAGGTTGATGACGGCCAGATTGAGATGGGTTTTAGTCGATTGTTACGAGATTATGATTGGTTTCCGACGATAGTGATGACGGCGGAGGGTGGCGTGGTTGGCGTTGCTCCTAGAGGTGGGAGAAGGAACTGTACGTGATTGTGATTGTTACGAGATTGTAACTGGTTTCGGAGCTTTACGTCGTGGACTTCCGTCTCCACCAGTAGAATTTTTGTTTGGACAGAGCCAGGGCTTCGATTTGGATTTTGGGAATTGTAAAACGAAGTTGGATATAATGGTTATTACTGTTGAATGAATATGGTTATTTTTAATTTTTTGGTTTAAGGGTATAATGGTCATTTTTATGACAAAAAAATAAAAAAAATGAATGCTGACATCATCTAGGGACCTTAGATCAATATTTCATTATAAATTAGGGACCTTAGATCTAATTCTTATAAGATAGGGACCCTACCACAAAAATGTACAAAACTCAGGGACCTGAGGGTAATTTACCCAAAAAAAACCTTCGTTCCAAGTCGCTCCCGCACTCCGATCCGTGGCACCCGGTGCAATATAGTTTTGAGGCAAATTAATCTCGGATTCAACTTATGATCGGTGAATTTCAACGGTGAAATCTTAGTTGATATAGTTAAAGTAGGCGAACTTTATTTTTGACTCCTCGAACAAGATTCTATACAATGGAGACATTATTTAAAGATTTCTCGATTTATTTTGCGCAATACATTATGGAGAGCTACAAATTTAGGTAAAACGAAGATTAGCACGTCCTATGTAGATTCCGTCTTATTTTTTTACGAATAACATGATTTATATTTCCATTCAACATGATTCATATTGAATACGTAATAATTGCGAGTGTTCCACTGAATACTTGTTTTCTGTAAGAAATATTTATTTTACAAGCAAGTAACCTTTACGAGTAATTTACCTTGCAACAGTGACATGCATGATTTTCCGAACACATGGCAAGTATCTATCCAAGCTTCAAGTGGAAACGGTTACATGTTTGCACTTGTATTTTGTATGCTAATCTGTTGGTTCAATATTTGTTTAGTAAAATAATAAAGTAACAATAATTTGAAACAGGGTATTATAATGCTTGACAGGTTTTTTTTTTTTGACGAATCTTACTTCAGTTTGTAGAGAATTTAAGGCTGATTTTATGCAAAGTTTTATCCATGCATGTATTACTAAAATTTCCATACACGATATAATGTATTAGAAATTTCTTTTTCACGCCTTATATTGAAGGAATTGCCTACGAAATGTCATTACATTATGCTTGGACAATTTCGAAAATTCAGTTCAGAAAATTATCACCGACGATAATATCTAATTGTAAAATTGTACAAGAGTAATACTTCTCACATTCTTATTTACAATTACACTAATCCAAGAGCTAAAAAAGTACAAGTCCAATATTAGTCATCGGGAAAGGCATATCTAGGTTGAGAAAAAGAAACCAAGTTACCGAATATAGGTCTGCAAGTATTAATGGTGTCTAGTTTCAAAGAACCACCTTGTTGAATTTTCTTGTAAATATGATGCCGACCAAGTCATAAAAATCTGGGATTCAAATGTCATCACCAAAAACCTTGAAGATAAAATCACGAAATCTCCGAGAGTACAACTTTGGATCTACCGCAGATATTGAAGTAGGGTCATATTGGATAGACTTGTATGCATGCTCCAGCTTCTTGCTAATATCATAGTCTTGAAGTATATCAATGATTCCAAAGAACATAATGACATCATAATACTCTCCCGTTGGCTCTCCGACCAACTGAAATTCGCAATCGTTTCTTCTAAATGTTCTTTCAACACGACCTGGCATGTTGATTCCCAACTTTATTTGGGCCCACCTACAATCATTATAGCCAATAGTCACTGGGGACACTCCATAAACAACAAGTTCACAACTTAATTTGTTTTTTCTTTTCAAAACAAAATGGTAAGTACAATTGCAACCCATTAGCATCTCCAATGGGCTTTGCCGTGGCAAGTCTTAACGAGACCTTCGAATACAACCTCATATGATACTTATAACAATTTTTTTTAATGCATCGAATGATCACAATACAATTGTGGGGTGCCGGGTAATAAAAAAATTGGATAAACTTTATATCGAATGTAAGTGGTAGGTCATTTTTTTTTAAATAAGGGAGGTATACCTTGTTGGATCTATTAGAAGTTGATCCATGTCTGCTCTTGAAAGGCGAGGCTCTGAATCATTCTCTTGTTCATCTGTTAATAAGATAGGCATACGAAGTTACTACTTTCCTTCAATAACAAATTTTCTTTCTATCTAAAGCTATGGTTAAGCATGGAAAGTGCACAAGGAAAGGATTTGAAAGAAACCAGGAGGAGTCCTAGTGCTGGAGGGAATTAGATCTCCATTTGGTGTTACATCTCTGAAGTGTAGACCAACTAGAAGACTATAATCCATAATTCTCTCCTGCTCAAGAAAATCACAGTCTCTATCTACTTGCCTGTAATACCAAAAAGGGTAAATAAGTATGTATAGTTGGTGTCAAGAAGGTTTTGTTAGTTTTAGGAAAAAATAAATATGCGCAAGTCTAACTAACCTGCAAAATTCTTGAAACCAAGCTTTTTGTAATCTGAAAATGAAATTTACATCAAGGTCTTTAAGGATGGTGTTTGCATCCATTTCTGACTCTGGCTTATCGGTTGTACGACCGAGAGAAGATCCTTTCAAGTCAAAACGTCGATGAATTATGTATTCTGAGCAGAAGAGATTTCCCATGATGATGAAACGCACCTATTTATTTTATTATAAGCGTAAATTAGATGCATCAAAAATGCGATTTTTTTAAAGGTATCAAAAACGCGTAATTTTTGGAAAATAATGTAACATATGCTACTTAATCAAATGTACGTACCTTCTTTTGAGCAGGCCCAGTTAGTTTTACACAATGCAGGCCAAAAAATTTGGTTACCAATGTATTTTCAAATGCTCTAACATGGTTGTAATATGCTGAAAGCATCCTGATGAGAACCTATACCAAAAAAATATTTACTAAGAAATAGAACGTATATCATACCAAAAAAAAAAAGAAGAACAACTCCGGTAGTAGATGTTATAGCCATTTGGACACGCAAAGTCTCGATGTACAAATATTGCTACAAGTAAGACAATGTATTATGTATATGCATATGTTTAGCACTCACTTTAACTTCTGCTTTCTTCATAGTCTTGATCATATACCGATCATCATTTGTCAAGTAGAAAAAACTGCCACTTTTTCCGGGAGACGATAGTTCACGAAGTGCATCATTTCCACATATAGATAACATGTAGTCAGCAGGATCCACCTTGAAAAGCTTTCTTAGAGTTCTGAAAAAAGCACCATTTTTCAGAAAATTGTAGCTAATTACATAATGGAAATCCAACTTTTAAGAGAACAATTTTTGTTATAAGGATTTGACCTGAAAACCAAAGGGCAATAGTCCTTCCATCTAAAATCACAAGACTGATGAGGAGGAGTATGTTTGCTTCCTTCAGGGGGAAATTTTGTCCATACTTTCTCCTTTGGGTCAAATGCCGATGCTTTCAAGTCAAGAGATGCAGCTGGACCAGGTCTACCAACAGAATGCCTATGAAAAATCAAAGGATACAGGATTGATGGATTTGATAAGCTTGCCAAGTTGTAATTTTCTCCAATGGAAATATTAACCGAGTAAGCATAATTGAGAATGAATTTCTTTTTTTAAATACTGACATGTTATACAAATGTTAGTATAATATAAGGTAATATTTATATTACATATCCAACAAGTGCAAATTTTCTCATACAATACACGTGGTTACAGCCACAAGCTTTGTTAAGATGTGACGCTGTAATGTCCAATGATTAAAAATATATTACTTGAAAGACAACATATATAAATGACCAAAAATAAAAGGAAAGGCAAATAATTCTATCAAAAATTTACATACCTGATTCCAAGTTGGAGATTGAGCATCAGCTCATAATTCTTATGTCCTCTACAAATTGTCTCACCTTGTGTCTTCACAACTCTTGCTACTCTCATTGGAGTTTTAGGAACCCCTTCGCGTTCAGCCTGCATCCGCAACAAGTCAGCTTCAACTACTTCTCTTCCGCCACCACCACCACCTTCCCCTTCCCATATATTCATCCTATCGAACGGCCTCTCTACTCCGACACTAACCCTCCCGTCCACGGACAACCTCCTCGGCTTGTTGTCGTGTCCGCCTTTCGAAGAGTTCCAAACGGCAAGTTTCTTCTGAGAAGGCATGATCCCAACTTTCTCCCCAGGACAAATCTGGCAGTCAGCCAAATACTCGGAGTAGACATCCAGAGGATTCCATTCCAAGTTAACTTCGTTCCCTTCCTCATCGACGGATGGCCCTAAAGGGTAATAAGTTCCATTCATTTCCTCTGGATCCTTACTCCAATTCCCTACATAGAAACTCCCATCAGGCCACTTGAACGTCCCATTGCCCTTTGGGAAGTTGTCCTCCCAATAACCATCATACCTTCTTCCATTTTCCCATACAAAAGTCCCTTTACCAAACATAACTCCATTCCTCCACCCCCCATTATAGCTATCTCCACTCTTCCATTTGTACTTACCATGTCCATCCTGTAACCCTCTCCTCCATTCCCCGTCGTACCAGTCTCCGTTCGAATAATGCTTCACCCCGTTCCCATGCTTCAAGTTCATCACCCAGTTCCCCTTGTATGTATCTCCATTGTTGCCCGTGTAAACCCCATACCCATCTATGAACCCACTTTTGAACTCCCCTTCATAGGTAGCTCCTGAAGGCCAACTAAACCTTCCTCTCCCCATTGTTTTACCTTTGTACCATTCTCCCACGTACATGCAACCATCTGTCCAAAGATATTTACCTTGCCCGTTCGGGAAGTTGTCGTACCATTGACCAATGTAGTAGTCTCCATTGGGGAGGATCTTCTCTGCATGGTATGGCTCGGATGAAGATGTTGTTGTACCCGACTCGTTTTGATCTTGATCGTCGTAATTTTCGTCGTCTGCATGGGCCACCGAAATCGATCCGAATATGCTGTTGGCTCGTTTCTTCGCTGCTTGTGTCTTCCTTATGGTTGCCTCCCAAGCCTTTATCACCCCACTTTGTTCTTTGCTCATATTTTTTCTTGTTCTTAACTTCAATCTAACCAAAAAATACCTTCTACCAAAAAAATTAGTAACAAATACTCAAACTCTATTTGCATGAATAAAGTAAGGAATGAACAAGAAACGAAATAACTGGGTCAAGAGAATGGTTATGGTCACAAGACCATGAAGCCTAGGTTGTTATTGTATGACGTTTTTTTGATAAGTATTCTATGATTCCGAAGATAGCAAGGAACTTAGTTTTCTCTCATTGTGATCAAAGGAGAGGGAGAGACTTGTTCACCTCCTACAACCTCTAAACACCCCTCAATATTGTGGGGATAACAAAAATACAGGATTTGGAAACTATTATTAGGGTGTTCTCGAGCATATGTATGGATAATATAGCTTTTACAGTTAAAAAAAAACTCATCAAATCAATTGTTTTGCATCATAGTTAATGGCCATGCATATAATTTTATTTATTTTTTAGATAAAAGGCCATGCATATAATAGGTACGTTCTTTTTGTTAGATATTCATCACATCTACAGTTTATGAAACGGGATGTCACATCGATAGTCACTTTGCATTGTATAATGAAAAACGTTAGTCTAATGACATAAAAAAAAACGTACGAACAAACGTTTTGAGTTTCGAAAAATATGTAAAAACGATTGAGCATACATGGAAGAAGGAAGATTATTGACATTGCAAATAATGGCTGGGGTAAAAAAGTCGTGGAGGGTCATTGTGTATGATCAAATTGTTGACGTGGTCTCAGCTGTTTCAAAAATATTCTCACATCAGTTGTTTACATCATTATTCACTTTTATCATGAAAATTACTACATACCCCAACATGAAATATATCAAAAATCGGTAGCCTTCTTTCAACTAGAGAAATAAGGGTCTCGCCCTTTCGAATGCTACCTCCTCATTGCTGACACCGCGGCTTTGTACTACGATCCCCTGAGTTACAAGCTCGCCCAACCTCCAAGAGTAAAATTTAACCAAAAATGACGACGTAATTATTTTGGAAATGTAAATAATTTATTCAAGGAGGATTAAAACATCCCGAGTTACAAGTTTACATCCTTACATCCAAGATTACGCCAACAACTACATGATGAAATTGGTCAATCAGAGCAACAACAGACAAGTCTAAGAAAGATAGTTTGAAAGACTTTATTCCAGGAATAGGACATTGCATACATGACATATTCCATGGGTTTGTGAAAGACTTTATTTTTATTTTGAATTGTTATTGTACTTTAATAAAAACTGTTGATTTACTCAATTTCTGGAGCATGACTGTATTTCTCAATAAAAAAAATTGCTGGTAATATAAATACACTTTATGGTAATGGTATGAGCAGAAACATTGGTCAATCGGACTGTGGATCTTAATAACAATATCAACCATTGATGGTTCACTGATTGGTTGTTATATTTGCCCATTTTATGGGGTTGGATCGGGTACGGATTTTTTTTTTCAAAATGATTTGGAATGAAATACACGCGGGATTTTTTTTTTTGCAAAATTACAAAAATATCAAAACCAAAATGAAAAATAATTACAATAAGTGATATCGCAAAATAATGTCATTTATCGCAAAACACAAAATATATCGGTCATTATGACAAAGAGAACATTTTAGTATCACATACCGAACATGGCAATCGCAATTAAAATATGTTGGCATTCCATAACCAGTGCAAACCTCGTTTTACAATATAAGTAGAGTAAGGATTTGAGAATGTTCGTTCTGTTTGAAGGTACCGATATATGTAATTTATGAGTCCATTCTATATAAAATTTCTTTATACCCTGATGAGCGAACCAAATTAGTAGAACAGATGATTATCTATTGCTTGTGCACGAAAAAAAAATGATTTCCTCCAAATAAATTCAAAGAAATCCCAAGTTTCTCAAATTTTTAATGAAGGTTTCTCCCACATTGGAGCCAACCTTAACAAAAATAGCAGGATACCCTATTGTAGCCTCTATCCAGACATGGGAACCTGGTTTCTTGTATTGCTGTCCGGACCAGACATGTTGCCAACAACAGGTCTCATGTTCCGGGAAATAAGCCTTCACCTTCTTCTTCCCCTTGTCTAGCACCGGAACCACTAATATCTCTGTGCCAACCAAGAATTGTTGGTAAGTTAGGCTCTGGACGTGCTTATCATTCGG
The DNA here is from genome assembly GCA_012979155.1 of Hypericum perforatum. NCBI lineage: Eukaryota > Viridiplantae > Streptophyta > Magnoliopsida > Malpighiales > Hypericaceae > Hypericum > Hypericum perforatum. The sequence goes on from SOPF01028732.1 coordinate 33,974, forward strand.
ATAATGGAGGAATAGGTGCCGGCACACCGGTAGGCCTTTTCGTGCTGCTTCCTAGTTAACAGCTGCGACGGTTAGTCCTGATCCACGTAAAGAACGATCGACTTCAAGTACACGAGTTTATGGAATTACCTTCACTAGTTGAACTCGGTAGAAGTACCAAGCTTTATACAGTTTGGCACAGCGTCCGAAATGTGACAAGGTTCTTTCGTTTGAATAGAATTGGCTATTAACCGATGGCTTATTACCCTGCATCCACAAGATAAATGTAACGATGACAGATGCATGCAAACTGTCGATTTAATCATTAAATACGAGTCGAGCAATTGCTACTTACTTCATGGGTCCGGAAAACTGTGGTGAATGCATTTAGTTCCATCCATCGCAAGAGCAGCTCTTCGCTTCTGCAGTACTTGATGATCGGGAAGTTGACTGCGCAATAGCCTCCAATGTCGCTATGGTTGAGAGCGTATCCTGATAACCCTCCGCTGAGCAGGCCAACCACAGCACTCTTTATGCCATCATTAACCTGCCAGCTTACCATTTGGTCTCCTTCCCAAAACAGCATCCCCCATTTGGGGCTATCCCTGAAGCCAGCCCTCATGAAGAACACCAAATCTTCTTCTCCCTCTCTGTCCACATGGTCAGTTTTCCATTCTTCGACAAACTCGCGGTTGATTTTCGCCCACAGCTCAGGATATCTGTTGTGGGCAGTGATAGGATCTTCACCTGAAACAGTAGATCAGAGGTCTCAACGCGTTTATAGATTAGAAACTACCCTATTGCCACTTGTACAAATGGTCATGTTTATGAAGTTAAAACCTGAGTAGAGGACGGCGTCGAGAGGCAAGCCTTCTCCGAAATCAGCCATCCATCCTCTAACACCATCATTAACCATTTCTTCAAGAACCTGCTTGAACCAACTTGCAGCATATGGATGTGTCATGTCCAACATTCCAACATCAAAAGCTGTGTTTGGAACCATATAAGTGTTCCCCTGTTTATCTTTCACTAAGATGTCCAACTTTTTCGCCTCCTCGAAATGGTTCTTGCTTTTATTTGGCTTCTCATCTGTCTACCAAACCAGATTCGAAACATTAGAATTTTGTTCTGTTCGTACTGAATTACTAGAAGATTTGGACAAGTACCGGTGCCAGACAAGGATTGCAATAAGTCATCACTTTAATATGCTGAGAACTGAGATCTTCGACGAGCTTCTGCCATCCCTCGTACCTTGTGGCGTCCACTTCCCAGTTCCACCACAACTGTGATCCAACTATTGTCTCCCTTTGTCCTACCCAATCCTGAATAGGAATTTGTTTCTTTTTGGAACATTGAACTTAAAATAGCTTAATGGTTTAGCAGAAAGCATGGACTTAGGAAGGTACCTGTAACCAAAATGCTGAAACCGGAACCTTATAAGCCTTGAGTTCATCCAAAACCCTCCGAACGGCCTGTGTTCCGCCCTGCATTCCGACAACTGCACCTGATATGATCCAGTTAGGAAGCTCAGGAGGCCTCCCAATTGTCTCTGTGAAATGTTCAATCAGCTGAGCCGGTGAGTTTCCGTGCAATATTCTTCCTTGGACCGAGTTACTGTGTATCTGCAAGTGAACTCGATCGTGTCTTGTCAGATCAAAGACCGAATAGTCATATCCTTCGAGGTAAAGAGACCTCATCTTCGATGTCATGTAGAATGGTGAAGGGGCATACGTTGTAGTAGAATCCCCCGCAGACCTGCAATGGGAGACTCGAAACATAATTCATCTCACGACACAAATATTATCAGTTTCAGATGCTAATAGAGTAGTTCTTCTTACCTGTAGCTAACCAAATTAGCCGCGAATGTGATGGGCTGGTCTCCTCTACCAATTCCTTGCTCCTGCACCAAAATAGGAACTCTTTTCCCCTTGAAGTCCATATGAGAGAATTGCTCACCAAAACCAAAGAATCTCTCATCTACTTCACTAGAGTAGGTAATGCATATCCTGTTGAAGTCGACCTTTTCGGGCACCTTCAGTTCCACATGTTCTTCCTCCTTGGAGGAAACTGCAACCCGCCCTCTTGGCCTAGCCAGGATCCAACTCCCTGGCTTCCTTTTCCGTATCTTTCTTAGCTTCCTTTTGAGCTTCTGATATCGTCCTGGCGCATTCGGACTTTCATTTAGTCGATGCAACTCAATGTCTGGTTCTCCAACTCGTACCTGGAAGCCGATCTGATTGCTATTACATTGTTCAAACGAAATCCTATACCTTGCACAAGCTGAAGGTACACTATTCTTATTAGGCAAGTGTTGGTAAATCTTCGACTCTTTCGTTCGCTTGTCGCTGAATAAGCAACCTGTTATCACCAAAACCGGGTTGCCCTCTTCATCCGAAGATCCACCCTCTTCATAACTATCAATATTCTCTATAGTTTGATGATCACAAATCAAGTGGACTTTCTTATCTTCCACAACAAATGAGCCTCTACTTTCTTTGACTTCAGTCTCCGCGACTGCCGCGGATACGAATGCCTGCCCCGGAATGGTAGACCAGAGGAATCTTGCAGGTTCAGAATTGTGGGAAATGGAGACATACCCTCCATTCAGTGGACTCCAAAGAAGCTGGAAGTCCCTCCCTACTGGGAAGATTTGATGAGATGGAACAGTTTGGGAATTGAAAAAGAGGCTCCCTTGGATAAAAGGAAGAGATGTTGGTGTTGAAGGGAAAGGGTTGTTTATGTGTTTGTGGTGCTTTTTTGTGATCTTTAATGTGTCCATCTCGGTTTCTATAGCAAGTAGGTGGCTTCGTCCCTTGTTTATAGTTGCAACTTACTTACTAGAGATTTTTAAGTAATATTGGCAGATAGTGAAAGCTTATTTACCTTTTCTTTCGTGCAAGTTTTTGGTATTTCGAATCGGGACGCTATTTTTGGATGGGACCTCAATTTTAGCGCCTGTTCCTGATGAGGAACAATGACGAGGTCATTGGCCATTATGGATGTAGGCTCGCTCATTGATTGGCCTCTCGTGGGATATTATTTTGTTTAAGATGAATTAATTAATTAATTAATGCACCTGTGGACCAATCTCGGGTGAGAAGAATGATCCAGTGTATCTGTATCATTTAGTTGTCTTCGTTCAAAGGTAGAACTAATTTACAAGTCAAATAATTGGTCAAGCCTGCCTATTTTTAAATAGTTAGTTGGTATGGTCACGTGTTATTTGGTCGTATCTAACAATTCTCTCTTCATTGTGGTCATTTTTTTGTATTCACACAATTAAGACAATTGTAGCAGGCTTCTGCGTAACTTTTCCACGAATTGTAGCAGGCTTATTTTTTTTTTTTGGTGAAGATAGCAGGCTTATTTGACTTGCTGTAAAATCTGTAATTGTACATTTTAAATTATATCTCTTAATTCTTTTGATTTTTCCATCTATTTTTGTGCTTCTACAGTTTTGTTGATTATTGTTTCTCTTGTTGTTAGTTTCCCCAAATCTCATATATTTGGTGGTTTCATGAACAGTGTTTACTTTTTCCTATTATTATTTTGCTTGTTGTCTTTTGCTTAGACTAGTCTAGCTCTGATCTAAGATCGATACATTTTTTTTACTCCATCGGATATGTCTTATTTTTGCTCTCACTGATAGGTATCTTGTATTTTTCTAATGTGTTTATATACATGTAATTTAATTGTTCTTATCATTTGGTATTAATAAAGCATCTTTACTTACCAAAAACAATTCAGTTCTAAACTTAACAAAAACGTTGGATCCGAAAATAGCATCTTGGCCCAAGTTGACATTCATAGTTTAAGACTCAATTCCGAAACTCAGGTTACTTCCGTGATGTAATTTACACGGTAACCAACAAACTGGTAATCATAAAGACAGACATAAACTAGCATTGAATTGATAGAAAAGCAACGTCTCTTCTAAATGCTAAAGATAATTATTAAGGCATATGAAGCAACACATCGGACTTTTGTTTAAGAAGTCACCCGGTCAAGTCTACTTTTCTGCACAGGTATTTAGATCCTCTGGAAATGATTATTAAGGTGTATGATTATTAATGGTTAATCGCTGACAGATTGAGATTTTCTACATTATATATATTTTTTAGTACGAAGATATAAAAGATAGTAAACTAGTTAATTCTAATTTAAAAATCGATCACCTGACAAAATATTCAAAGTACTTAGATGACATGTGAATAATTTTGGATGATATTTCATTTGAATGAAATCACACATGACATGGTGTTCAATAAATTAGATAGTTTGAATTATTAATATCCGGATGTTTTAAAATGCTTGTTCAAATTTACAAAATTAGCAATCGAAAATGGATAATGCATTTTCTCTATAGTTTTGTCTTTAACCAAATTTTACGTTGAAACTGTTAAATATACCAAACAAGAATTATACTGAATATTTAACCATGTGTTAAATATTTTTTTGATAAGTATCATGTGTTGAAGTTGTCAAACAATGAACAGAATAACTAGATTAAATGGTTCAATCCAGTAAAGTTCTATCCTGTTTTTATAAACATGCCAAAGCCCTACAACTAAATATAACACTGAGTTTTTACTTTTTAGAGGTCCCAATCCAAACGAGCTTTTTGTGATATTAGCCCAACCAAGCTATTATTGCCTGCTCTTGAGAACGGACTAAAATGCATGTAAAGCTCGGGTTAAAATTTCATTTCATCAAAGCTTGCAATGTCTCTAAGGTTTTGTTTGGTCCAAATTACGCCGAAAGAATTTTCTCTGTCATGTGAAATCTTATTTGTCCAGTTTTTTGGAACATGGCTCCTAATTGGGTGAGTGTATTTGGACGACATCAGCTTTACTATGAAGAGTTTCGAACGGAGACGTCAATGTTGGGACGAACCATTCGTGTAAAAAGGGTCAGGTTCAATCTTAGGCACCCATCCCCTTCAAAGAAATGAGGCATCCATGCATATTTTTCTCCCTCAATTCAGCTGGGAATGGATTTGTTGGGGAGATTTTATGAGTCCCATATGGGGACTAGGGTAATTTGGTAAAATTCTATTAATGAGATTCTCTCTCCATAATCTCTACAACTACTAACTTTTTTGAATTGGTTGATTTTTCTCTCCCATTAATTAACCTCCTACCTAATTAGTCAATAAACTAATAAATTAATAAATCAATAAACCAATAAACTAATAAATCAATAAACTAGTATCAATAAATCAATAAATCAATAAACTAATAAATCAATAAACTAAAAAATCAATAAACCAGTATCAATAAACCAATAAACCAATAAGTCAATAAACTAACAAACTAATAAATCAATAAACTAATAAATCAATAAACCAGTATCAATAAATCAATAAACCAGTAAACCAATAAACTAATAAATCAATAAACCAGTATCAATAAATCAATAAATCAATAAACTAACAAACCAATAAATCAATAAACTAATAAATCAATAAACCAATATCAATAAACCAATAAATCAATAAACCAATAAACTAATAAACCAATAAACCAATAAACCAATAAATCAATAAATCAATAAACTAATAAATCAATAAATCAATAAACTAAAAAATTAATAAACCACTATCAATAAACTAATAAACCAATAAACCAATAAATCAATAAACTAACAAACAAATAAATCAATCAACTAATAAATTAATAAACCAGTATCAATAAACCAATAAATCAATAAACTAATAAACCAATAAACCAATAAATCAATAAAAGGTAAGTCGATATTGTGAAAAAGAAGGTATTAAATATCTCGGGATTTATTTAAAAAGTGGAGGTATTAAATATGGCAATGGATTGGGTCCTGGATGTACAATTCATACCAGGACCATCCTGGAATTGATATCAACTATTAGATGAATTCAAATAAAAATTAAATCGATCTGACAGTCAAGAATAGAGAAGGGTAATTTTGTACTTTCCTCTTCCTCTCTTCTTCCCATTACCTCTCCACTGGAAACTCCTCCCACGCCTCTTACCTCCTCCGCTCCGGCGACGTCCGCTTTCTCTTCACCGCACCTTAATCCCATCACCTGCTTCTCCCGGTCGAAGTCCATCACCTGTTTCTCCACGTTGAAGTGGCCTTGGACCCCGCTAGGGCCCGGATCCGGCGATGGAGCGAGGGAGGAACCCAGCGCCAAAGCTTCGTAGATCAGTAGCGCCAGCGGGGAGCCGGCAGGGGAAGCCGGCGCTGGAGCTTTCAACCTATATATGCGAGTGTCAACCGGAGCCCCCTCCAAGAGACCGGCAGAGATGGATCTGAGGCTTCGGCGGCGGTTGAACTCCTCCTGGATGGAGCGGGGGACGAGGAGCAGTTGAACACCTCCACGATCGACCTTCCGACACGTAAGCAGAAGGTCCCTTCTCCTCTTCCTAATGGCCGCCACGATCACTTGAAAAATATGAACTATAGGGCTCCCATGGCTCTTCTTGTACCTATACCTTCTTCTCCCGGAAAGGAACACCGTTATTGCTATAACCATTGAGACGCAGCAAATCCCGTAAGCCCAGCTCCGGCCAATCTCGTCCTGTATGTACACAAGCACGGTTACGGCCATTAGCGTCCCCAGGCTTATGAAGAAGGTTCCGAAGCCGGAGACACTCGATTTCAGGCCACCGGTGCCTAGTGCGACTAAGTAGAGGGAAATGTAGAGCATGTCCATTTGGAATCCGGTCGCCGGCGCACATGAGTTGGGGTGGTGGTGATCGCACGGAGGTGGCCTTAGTTGTGGAAGCTTTGTTACCGTTGCTAGCATTCCAGTTCCCTGCATAAATTAGTTAGCCTTAGTTTTTCATATTATTAGTTGGAAATTAAACTAATGAATTAATTTATTAATAGATTACAAATGAGCCTTTATGTTTTCGGATATATATTTTTCATCTGACTTGTATCTATAGGTCTGGTCCGAATAGAACTGCCCAAACGACATTGCAGCTACTAGAACCATGTACAAAATTTCTCTAAAATGATATTAAGAGATCGGAAAAAAAATTATTCTAAAGATATTATCACATTAAAAAAATTATGTTTTTTCCTCTGAAAATAATAAAATTGAAATTATAAATACATAAATAGTAAAAAACCAGTTGAACTTAATAAAAAAACCACTTGAACTTAATAAGAAAACCACTTGAACATACTAAGAAAACCGGTTGAACTTAATAAAAAAATCATTTGAACTTAATAAGAAAACTACTTGAACATACTAAGAAAATCAGTTGAACTTAATAAAAAAAACTATTTGAACTTAATAAGAAAACCACAAGAAAACCACTTGAATATATTAAGACAAACCACTTGAACTTACTAAAAAACCACTTGAACATACTAAGAAAACCACTTGAACATACTAAGAAAACCAGTTGAACTTAATAAAAAAATCACTTGAACTTAATAAGAAAACCACTTGAACATATTAAGACAAACCATTTGAACTTAATAAAAAAACCACTTAAACATACTAAGAAAAACACTTGAACATACTAAGAAAACCAGTTGAACTTACTAAGAAAACCACTTGAACATAATAAGAAAACCAGTTGAACTTAATAAGAAAACCACTTGAACTTAATAAGAAAACCACTTGAACATACTAAGAAAACTACTTGAACATATTAAGACAAACCACTTGAACTTACTAAAAAAACCACTTGAACATACTAAGAAAATCACTTAACCACTTGAACATACTAAAAAAACCACTTGAAAATACTAAGAAAACCACTTGAACATATCAAGTGGATCGAATGGTTTTTCCAAGTGGATCGAATGATTTTTTTAAGTGGATCGAGTGGTTTTAAAAAATCACTTGAAAATAATAGATTCATAACGTAAAAAGCTCCTTCCCAATGCTAATTTTAATATAAAAATCGATATGTCAACCCTTTTCTCTAAAGAAAAAATACGTGTTTGCTCATTTTAAAAAAATAAATAAATAGTGACACGTGTTAAAAATCCTTTGTTGTCTCCCTTAGGCCTAACACTCACGTGGTATCTTTCCCTTTTATTTTTTCCTTTTGACAATATTACCCTCCTCTATGAGAAACCAGGATGGTCCTGGATATGGCATTCCAGGATGGAATCCTATCTCATTAAATGTCTCGGTTTTTACGGGAAAGAATATCAAAGGTTAGTGTTTAAATTTAAATTTTGCTTAAAAAGAGGGATATTTATGATAATGGGACTAAAAAGAAGGAATGCATTAAATATTAGAGTTTTTTAATATTGATAAACAGAGAAAAAAGAGGAAGTCATTAATTGTTTGACTTTTTAGGTTTGGGTAATAGGTCAAAAATGCCCTTGAGTTATTTACACCATTAGATCAGAATATTTTTAAAAAGATGCTAATCAGATGGTCTAAATTTGAGTCCCCATATGGGGATACTCCCTATAAAGTCCCCATAGAATCCAATTTCAATTCGGCTTATATGATCTATAAATAAGTCAAATCAAAACTATTATTTTTAGTTACGGATGTGCAAATGTTTATTCCCCTGAATTGAAAAAATGGATAATTTCTTTCCTGATCCTGCATTAAAATAATTTGGCACCAATCTCCTGAATCAATACTTGGAAACGCCAATAACATTTCCATATCCATTACAAACAACTCCCCAATAACTTGGATGACATTGCTAGATAATTTAACCCGCTATGCGCAATTGATATAAGATAGTGAGACAATAAATATTTAAACAATCATTATTGATAAATCACTAAACTTGTTGAATTAAAATATAAAATCTTAATATAATATAACCAAAATAGAATGATAATGGATGGTGAACTTGAGGTCGTCCGAAACACACGGGTTGCTCACAGAAATAGTATGTGGTAAACAGGCGCAGATTTTCAGGCAAATTAATGTATAGTCTTTTTTCCGAAGAGATTAGTGTATATATTATTTTGGACTAAAGAAATTATGCAATTAAAATTGGAAAAATATGTCAGTATTGTCAGAGAAGATTGCATATTTCCAGTCATCTAGAACATCAACATAGTCCAAGCAACAGGCCAATACGCCTGCTGCATTGTTAAACCAGAGTTTCCTACTAAGATCGAGATAGAAGAAGATACACAGATAGGGAGCAGATGCAGAAAATAGCTTTCGAACATTCCGCAGGAGACACGAAGCGGTTAGTCGAGTAAATGAGGAACGGGAGGTCCTCTCTTAAAAGGATCAATCTGAACCAGTTGGGCAGCCAAAGCCTTGTTGGGGAATATCTTATCTGCAATCATTCTATCCCTAATTCCATAAGCTGGGGCTTTTGCATTACAGTAAGCCAGGAGGAGGGAAGAGAACTGTCTCGGCCGAGCAGAGTAACCCGACTGCTTCATCCGGAGGAAAATCTTTTCCGCATTGTGTACATCACCTCTCTTTGCATACTCATTCAAAAGTACCATATAGGAACTGAACATCGGTTTCAGTAGGCCGTGCTCAACTGCCCTCTGCAGCACAGAATCGGCCTTTTCCACCTCACCCACATCCACATAAAGCTTAACTAGTGCATTCCATGTCAGAGGGCCAATGCGAACTCCGTCTTCTGACATTCGCTTAACAAGCTCTATTCCTTTGCTGAAGAGCTTGTTTTCCGCATAAACCAGTAAAAGTGATGAATATTGCCTTGACGAGAGTCTTGTCCATGTCGATGCCATCTTATTGAAAACAGCTTCAGCTTCGTCAACGTTCTTCAGCTTTCCCCAGGCTTTGACTGCAGCCACGCAGTCCTCAATACGAGGTTTCGACTCACAAACCTTCCAGATTCTACTCACTTCATCGGCCTTCCCAAGTAGAGCATAGATAGGGAACAAGTATCGGCAAACCCATTGCTGCTCGGTGATATTTTCTCCTTCCATCTCTTTCAGCAAAGCCTCGGCTTTCTCAAGTAGGCCTGCAGATATGTAATGCATGGCCATGGTTGCTCGAATTTTGATGTCGGGTTCAATATCTTCAGCCTTCATTGTCTCAACAATTTGCTCCATCCCTCTAATGTCATGAAATTGACCTCTCGCGTCAATCAAGAGTCTGTACGTTAAGACAGATGGCTTGACATTCTCTTTTTCCATTAATAACAAAACATCTGCTATCTTCTTCTTGTTCAGCCTCTTGTAGAGAATGAGAAGCTGGTCACATGTAAATGACGAGAGTCGGAAGCCAAGATCCTTCATTCTATTAAATATTTCTTCAGATTTATGCAAATTGTTAGCAGCAACACTATTCGCCAATAAAGCTCTATATAGAATTTCACCTCTGAAGGGCTTTGGAACCTTTTCAATAAAACTTTCTGCCTTCTGGAGACCACGAAGCTTTCCAATCAGAAATAGAAGAGCTGCATAATCTCTTTCGGTAAATTCCATTTTATTGTTCATCTCCAACCATGCTAATAGCTGCAAACCAAGGGAACAAGGTTGCAGTTGACAACATAATCTAAGACTTCAAGATAAAACGATGCCAAAGGAAAGGTAATAGAAGTACTTTCACATGCTATCACTCAACACCAAGGAATGGAGAAAAGCAAACCAAATAAGCATAAATCATGGGGAAATTGTTAACCCTTCGCGATACTAAGCAGCTTAGAACGTATTTCATTTTCTTCCATTCACAATGATAAAAATAAGCAATTTAACCCTTACTCGTTGCTCACTTGCATAACCATGCTTAATCCCCAGGATAAAAATCCAGAGTCGAACAACCATGCTTAAGTTCATTATTTTAACTTGACTTAAATTTTTATGCTCATTGCCAGACAATTTTTCATACAAATATCAGAGGCCTCAGTGAACAAATTTGTTTGTCTTTTTTTGTAGTTATCATTTCATCCTCTGCCTTATAAACAAGTACTTTAAGTATTCGAATATAATAATTTATAATAATATAATAAAGATAATGCAAATTGTAGACACAACCTATGCTACAAAACACGGTCAGATGCTCAATAATACAGTTAATGAAACGTACAAATCAAAGACACAACTACATTTATAAAACTATGTCCAATAATTGCGCTTACTCGATCAAAAAAAAAAAAGGAGAAAAAAAATGAAAGACGTAAACTGTGAGATAACCTGTAAAGCTCTATCAGACATTCGTCGCCTTTGAAGATGAAGGGTGGTCTCGATGACATCTTTTCTATGAATTTCTTTCCCTTGTTCAACCCATTTCTCCAAAGTAGTCTGTATAGATGAACCAGAGGTGTCAATAATAGCCATGAATAGGTCCGGTGGAGTCTGTTTTAGCGGTGTTCTCCTTTCATCTCCTTCCACCACAGAGGCAGACGCTCCTATCACACACTCCGAAGCTTCTTCAACATCATCATTGTCATCAAAATCAGACGATTCAGGCTCAGACAACTCGTCCTCGATTTGATGTGCGTAACGGCTAGGTGGCACGTCAAGTTCGGAAAACATGTCCTCTGAATCATTTTCGGATTCGCCACTTTTTCCACCAGCTTGCGAGGAAAACCCACGCACCCGCAAAGTTATTTCTGATTTAGCGTCGGATGATTGGTGAAAGCCGCATCTTCCCGAAGCCGACGACCATGAGGACTCGGGACAAGTACCATCATCTCCTTCCAAATGGCCAGGGAGAGTCGGACTTGTGACACGGGGTGTCAGCACTCTCAACCCCTGCAGCCTGAGAAAATAATCAATTG
>SOPF01028732.1:46033-99624 GCA_012979155.1 Hypericum perforatum
GTAAGATTTAAGTTTCTTTCTTTCCTTCACCTTTTCTAACGGTATTGGACGGTGGTCGCATATGCAGGCATTCATCTTGTTCTCAATATTAGTTTCGTCTCTGTTGGAGGTTGTTGCTTTAGCAGTTTTTAACGGTATGCAATCTGCCACATAGCTCTGTTTACGATTGAACCAAGTGTTCTACTTGAAAATAGTTTACAATGTCTTTATCATCCTTCCCGCTTTCTTGTCCTCCTCCTTGGATGTTTTTAAACTTTTGCATTTATGGGTTATAAAGAGCTGTAACTTCTCTGAGAGCAGTCGCCCTATGCGCTTCTTCTTAGACTTAACTGTTCTGGATGGGCTTTGATGGGATGTATATAGCATGTCCATGTTGTCATTCAGCCCTCTTTGTATGTTCTTTGTTACACATTTCTTTCACTTGTTCTTTGTGCCTTGTAAAGACCAATCTGTTCAAATGAATCTCCCTTTGTTATTTGTTAACGTAAAGTTATTAGCTGGATATGACATCTATCTTCTGTTCTTTTTGCAGATTCTGCAGTGAACGAGCTCACACCTGGACCTTATGGGCTCATTTTTGCTTCATTTGTTCCCTTTTTCTTTGACATTCCAGTATCAACAATGTTCCGAGTATTTGGAGTTCGGTTCTCTGATAAGTCAGTCATTTATCTAGCCGGTTTTCAGGTGCTTGATGAAACTCTATGTCCATGTTGCTATTGACTGTTAATTTTGTTTTCTCTTCAACCTTTTTCTTCTAATCTACTCCATCTGACTTTGGTTATGCAGCTTCTTCTGTCTTCCTGGATACGTTCTATTGTGCCAGGGATGTGTGGCCTTCTTGCTGGTTCCTTATATCGACTAAATCTTTTTGGTATCCGAAAAGCTAAGGTTGGTGACCAGAAATTATGTCAGTGTGTGTAGCTTCCCAAAATATTTTTGACGAAGCTTGAGGGTCATTTGTTGAATCTCTTGCATCATGAATTGGGCTTCTCAATAGGGGCAAAAATTGGTACCTATTTTTGGAGAATGCGCTTTTACTATGATTTGGAAGTTGCTTTTTGTTAGCCTTGATGACACTTGGTATTGAATTAATCACAGAAGTTTTCTTCTCTTCCTTATTCTGCAGTTCCCCGACGTTGTTTCTTCATTCTTTTCACGGCTGGCTTGGCCTCCCGCTGGAAGTCCAAGTGGAGCATTAAGTAGAAATGCTGTTGGAAGTACACCTTCCTATGCGGGTCACAATTTGGAGGTGAGAAGTTTCCCTCATAAAGAAGAATCTTGAGATTCGTTAAAAAATAATATGCCCTTCTTCCGAGTTCTGTTGTATGTTTTCTGTTATGATATTGGCTTATCACGTGCGGTTCACTATGCTCAGTATGTTGCAAACAACATCAAATGTGAATCTTCCTTTACTCAGGGAGCTGGAGTTGTATTTCCTCGGTCTTGTGTTGCGGCACAAACTTGCTTGCCAAAAACTATTAGCCATCTTGTCTTATAGTATTTCCCCCGAATCATGTGAACTTTGTCCATGATAACTAATCTCTTGCATTTGTCTCAGAGAACCTACCCTTCCCCCGCAGCACCTTCTTTAGAGCCGTCGGAGGGTTCTATTGCTACCCTTGAAGCGATGGGCTTTGATAGGAGCTCTGCTAGACAGGCTCTTGTTCACGCAAGGAACGATATCAATGTGGCAACTAACATTCTTCTCGAAGCACAGTCACACTGATGATAACTATTGGCGGAGCAAAACAGAAACCCTGAATGCGAAGCTGCAAGATGAGTTCCTCTGTACAAACCCTTGTGCGGTATCTAGTTGACAAGCTTTTGGAATTCTCCCTGAGATATAATTTCGATGGTTGGGCGGTAGGTTTTAGCTTTTATCCTAGCTGCAGCTGTAAGATCAGAGACAGAAATGACAGAGTATAGGAGCTTGTACAGGATTCTTTACGTCATTATGCAGATAATGCACATAACATCATTCATGGTGCTTTCGAACATCAAATAAACATTCTTCATGCTGTCATTTACAAGAGAAACTTTTGATTTAGAATCTTGTTTTCCTCTGAGCAGAGAGCTAATTTATGCAACCTTTTTCTTCAAGTTCAGTGCAATGTTACTCTTCCAAATCTGTCTTCCATTCCCCTTTGGCCACGTCTGTCCTTCATTCCAATTTTTCTTCAAGTCATTCTGTCATTTGCAATAAAATTATATATCGTTTTGGATCAAATCGTGATGAAAAATTTCATCTAGTTAATTATAACCAAACAAGAACCTTAGTATATTGATTATGACTAATTGATTGAATTGAAAAAAATAATCTTGATGTGATGGAAGATGCAACAAACGGTTACGTAAATCTATTTATAAGTTAACAATGAATTCTGTTGTGTTCGAACATGTTCCGGTGAACCAAGCGAGAAGCATTCTCACCACAATTACAAGAAATCATGGTCAAATTGTTAGCGGTCAAGCTCTAGAAGTGCATTTCCAGCCATCGAAGCATAAATTAGAGTTGTCTTCTAAGCTTTGAGATGGTAAGAAATGACTCTGCACGAATTAGGTATTTTTATCGGTGCACGAGTTAGGTGAAAGGTGGCTGGTTAGGTCATCCTCTTACAATACAGTGTTTTGGTTATTGCAATTTTCCTGTGGTTGATATAGCTCACATCTCGTATGTAGTACAATGCTCTTAGAGCAGACTCGCATCTCATATGTACAATGTCTCATATCTCACGAGCTTCGGTCTGCAATTACTCGGTCAGTTTTACAATTATGTAATCTTATTTCTTAACGAAAGAAAAAAGGAGTCCAAGTCGGAAAACGAAGACAAAACAGAATCAACAGAAACTGAAGGCATGGAGGAAGACTCCATAATTCTCTACATCAAGTCATCAACCCATTGAATCATTCGTTTTTAAAGCAATAATTACCGATAGAAGCGCTCGAGCTTCAGAGAGACTTAAGATTCATAGAAAGTTACATGCAATCAATCAAGAAACAACAAAATGAACTTGTACCTCAGCCTCTTAAATTCATCACGCAAATGGGCAACCAAATGAAAACGCTTCGAACCTGTTGGGTTTATGTCAACACGAAGCCATCAAGAGGAATGTACATAGCGGATTTATACTTTATAGGTAGTATATACATGGCGCTCAGAACGCAACCAATCTCTCAACAGCATTGTTCGACAGTGCTGACATCAACTCGGCCCTTGTGAATCTGGAAAGCAGGTGTGATCCAGCTACCGCAGCTGCATTGAATACCAGACCAGTTGAAGTAACCTAAGCGAGCTTCGCAATGTGCACACTGTAGCTTCCCCTCGAGCGCTCCCTCCTCAACTAAGACAAGGAACAGAGGTCGATAGAGTCACGCACTCTCTTCACAAAGCTAAATCAAGCTAAACAACTAGGTTGGTGGTAGCGGGAGTTATGTCAATTACCACAATTGCCAATACTACAGAGGTTGAATTTGTTCTATTCCACAAAATACCAGAGCAACTAAATAATATTGCACTCCACACAAGTTTTAACCCTAATGTTTACTATACCATTATCTAAAGAGAACACTACCAATATATACAGCCACATAAGCAGTAAATACCTGCTGACATCCATCGCAAAGGCTCAACAAAGATAGATGAACACTCCGAGTCATCCGATTTGTTACGAGGGTTGCCACTATTGCGTTTTTTCCAAGAGAAAGATGCTTCACCCTCTCCAGGAATGTGGTCTATGACATTCTCCTGCAAAGCAACAACTCTTCGGCATTTCTTACACCGGTATCCAGTAGATCGGCCCTTTTTGTCTGCTGGAGATGCTCCTACCAGACCAGGAGTCTCTGTAGGGACACCGGGATCAACCCCAAATTTGGAACTATCAATCTTCTCTCCACGGTTGTAAGAATCACCTGAAAATTCACAAGGCAATAAAAGTAATTAACATTAACCATACTGAGATGGGTAGGAAGAATAGAGCCAGAACATATACGTACCCAAGACTTTAAGGTGGAAACGCTTGTATATCGGACTGGAACGATCAACAGCGAATCCCATCTCTTCGAACATTTTCAACTACAACAAGGAAGACAAGAATTGAGAAACTCCTGAATTCATTCTACACGAGCTTGACAGCACTCTAACCCGGCATTTACCTGATCTAGAAAACCATCATTGGGGCAAACAAACTCACAGGATTGCTTCAAAGATTCAAGAGCATCTGAAACCACAAAAGCACCAAAACCTGAAATCATAAAGGAAGACCAAAACAAAGCAATCTCAAAACCGTTCGAAAAGCTTCCAAACCTTCTCGAGACAGCCGTTCACTTCTCATCAAGTAGGCAGTAACTACCGCTGCACTGCAAGAAACACCAAACATGTAAACTGTTGGAGATAAAGAATGATCATATATTTATTAGTTATCTATATTTGATATTATATATGTACTACATAGGATTTTAGTCAATAGAATTGTATTAAATTCTTTAACAAGTAGGAGCTTTTTTATCGTTTTAGACTGTTGAATATTGATAATTAAAATCAGGGTTTCCCCTAATTCCTCAGTCACTTTCCGACATTATCAGACTCAACTCATCGACACTATAATCCGTCGTTGGAATCAACGGATTCGTGGTTGCCTATCCACGAGCTTCCCCTGCAATCTGCATCATACACACTCTCAAAACACGAACTTTAAACGAGGAATCGAACCGAAACGGAACCTTCTAGAGACGCCAGCAAAGCAATGGACGAGAACGGAGCCTTCCTTGCGGCTCTTATCGATAAAATCCAAGCAATCCTCCAAGTGATCCAAGAGATTCTCGCTCTCCATGTCCCTGACCCCGACCCCCATCCTCGTCAGCCCCTCCCCGGCCTCCTCCACCACGTACAGGATCTTGTCGTCGTCCCGGCGCACCGTCTCGATCTCCCTGGTCGGGATCGCGAACCCGGTCTTCCACTCAGAGAAGAAGGAGATCGACGGCGAGCTCAGGACCGAGAGCACGTGCGTTATCCCCATTTCCCCGCGTCCCTGGAGGACCTCCGCCGCGTCAGTTATGTTCCCGATGAAGAGGTTCTCCCGGACCAGGTACGGCATCTTCTTGTCGGAAAGGGGGACCTCGCTTCAGCTGCAGATATGTCTACCGGGGTGTACTTTCTTTCCAACTTAGTTATATGTATATTTTTTAAGTGTTCTGTCGTTCGTTCGGTCGTTTGTTCGTTCAAGTTGGAAGTGGGACTGGCTGCTGCTGCTATTCGCTCCACCAGAATTTCTGTCGTCGCTTTTTGGTATCGGCCGACTAGTTAGTTCACTTTTTATCAATGACATAATTTGTAAGGAAAATTACAAATTTTAGTGTCTATGGTCTCACGGTTTTTGACATATGATCCTATTGTTAGAAAATGACCAAACGAGTCCTGACGTTAGTATCGGAGTTTCACTTTTTGGCTCGGGTGACTTTCCAAGTCTAAATTCACTACGAACCTATTTTTTTTTTACATTTTAGTCCCGACCTATTTAATATATTTCAAAATCTCCATAGAATTTTTCCCCTCTTTCTCCTCCTCCTCCCCCTCTGCCTTCTCCGTCTCGCCTCCGGCCATCGTCCTCCCCCCTCTGTCCCTCCTCCACCCATCCTCCTCCCCCCTCCGCCCTTCCTCCCCCTCTCCACCCTACTATCTTCCTCCTCCTCCTACCCCTTCAGCCTCTCATCCTCCTCCTCTCCCCTCCTCCCTCCACCTTATCTTCCGCCTCCTCTTACCCCCTCCGCCTCTCCTCCTCCCCCTCCTCCCTTCCTTCGGCCCTCTTCCGGCCTCTCTTCAAAGGGGAGATTTATTAGATATACTAAATAAATCGGGAGTAAAATGTAAAAAAGATTAGGTTCAAAGTAAATTTAGGTTTGGGAAGTCATCCGAGCCTAAAAGTGAAACTCCGAAGCTAACATCATGACTCGTTTGGTCATTTTCTAACAATAGGATCATATGTCAAAAATCGTGAAATCATAGGTATTAAAATTATACTTTTCCCTAATTTGTATATGAAAATCGGCATAGAGAGTCAAACTAACTTCATTAGGCAGTAGAGTGTCCAACAAAATGTAACCATAACGTTTATAACAATCACATCATAACATTAGCTATACCATTTCCTTGGAGGAGCTCTCTTGCCTAACAGTTTTTGTCGTGACTTTTCATAATTCGATTAAGAATATTTTTGTCTTTTTACCTTCCTTCATTCCCTTTCTCTCCCACCTCCTGTGTTAATCTCAATTTCAATTTGATTCACTTTATGAAATGTGGAAAGTCAACCAACCATCAAACACGTGCACGATTAATCCAGAAATTCTCTTGACGTACAAAAGAAAGAGAGATGAGATAGAGATAATTCTTAACCAACTATAATTTTCACAATTATAAATCAGCCCAATTTACTTGTAAGTTTTGATGTGAGATTCTCTCCGACACCAACTCAAGAATCGAAAACAAATGAGACAAAGAAAGGGACGATGATGAGATTGTCGTTGCTGTGAGCGAGTGTATTTTGATAGAGTGTGTTTAAAAGTTCTTTGACATCGTATTGCTTTTTCTGATTCTTGCAAGGATGATCTAATTTTAGGATTCTTATATGACTTTTAATTGAGTAGAATATCTGTAATCGAAATTCAAAGAATTAGTGTAAAATACTTTGAATCCTAGCAGCAACAAATTTTTGGCTTATTTACCATAGATTTTCACGGAACTCTCAGAAGGCGGCCATTTGTTACCATTTTAGTTTTCATTTCTGCGTCGAATATAATAGCGTATATTTTTTGTTATTCTTACTATAGATTGAGCAAAGGAATACTAATTTTCGACCACGCAGAATTCTACCATATAATATTAGAAGAAATTCTACAATTTCGGTCGAGTGTGATAATCAATTTTTGTTGTTGTGAAGTCCATGTTGTATACAAGGTGATATGCATGTGCAGTCCAGACGACTTACAGACTTGTTTAACTCGTCAACATGAACTAGTTGTTTTAGTTTTGCTGAGTTGGGACCGGTGTAGAATTTAGACAATGGACCGACCATCCATCATCATTTTTTCAATAAAGAATGCTTACCAAAACATATTATTAAAGACATGTCTAGTTTATGCGGCGTGACATGATATACATGTGTAATTGGCCCTATAAACAACAATTTTACCAATGATTTTTGGAAGGAGGAGCAAGTGCAATTCATGAACACTTTATTTAAATGGGTGCACAAGGGATAAACCAACCCATGACCAAAACGTAAAAATGACCAAAGGGAGCGTCCGCTAAACTAAATACACTTCCTTTTATCTACCACTCTCAGCTGTACAAGCCTCTGATCCCATCTCATCACTAATTATTAGCAACAAAGGAGGACAAGAAGAAACAAAAGGAAGAAGAAGAATAAACAAAACCATACTTCTTTGGCACAAGATGTGCTGACCTGGATCAGATTATCATGGCATTGGTTGCGCCGCGCCGATGTGCCTGCAACACCTTCTTGCCGTGATCGGGAGAGCACACGAGCTGGTTTGCCGCGCAGCATCCAACCACAAGTGAAGGGGGGTAGGAACGGAGAAGAGACGTTATTACAAGTCCGTCTGTTTTCACGCCTTTGGGAATGTACGTGAAGAGACGCCGTGAAGAAGCCTGACAAACCCCAGGAAACTTAACTTGCCGTCTGAATGTCTTATCCAGTCTTGTAGAACCACATGCACTGGTACAGATGGACCAACCCCTAGTTCCTAAATACATGTCAGACGCAAACATCAAGCTTTAAGACAGCGTGTCAAGTACACGTAATTGCCCTTGAATAAGCCTTAAATTGACGAAAGACAGGGAGAGAGAGAGAGAGAGAGAGAGAGAGAGAGAGAGCATACTGAGGCAAGTTCTTCGATCATAATTGGTCTGTTTCCGTCCTTCTCAAACAGCTCGTAGGCACGCCTGGCGTGCTGCTCCCACGTACTCAGCCCTTCCAACTGATGCACACTTATAGCTGCGGCACAAAATTCTTCGAAATCCAACTTTCTGTATTGGAGAGAGCTGACCTGAAACAGGCAAGAGCATCCGTTAGTCATCAATCGGATTCAGCCATCATCTAAACAACACAGCTGAAAGGAGATGACGTATTACCATGCTTACGAAATCAAGAACTCTTGAATCCTTCATGGAATCTGTCGATCCCTTCGATATAGCCTGCAAGCATTTGTTCAAAGGAAGATAATAGATTGAACAGGTATAAGTTGAGAAAGTGGGAAAGGTGAAAAGGAAGAGGAGATTACCGCTTTGAAGTTCTGCATCGAAATGAAGCCATTCTTACTTGGTCCTAATAGAGTAAATTGTTCCCGCAAGTAGGCTAGCTGAGAAACCGTCAATGTTTTGGCCAGGGCCTGTTACAATTAAAAATCCCAGATCAAACCAGTAGCCATAATAAACAGTAAATCTCGCTTAAAGAAGACAACACGAATCATAGATATCGAAGATCCGGGGTTAAAGAATAGCAACAGCAGTAGACAAGCGTGCATAATTCCTGTCAAAACTTCTGGAAGGTTCGGGGGCCAGAATGCAATAGATTTACAAAATCTCGAGTCAGATTCTTCTTGAAGATTGAGTAGAAGACTATATACCCCTAATGCAGCCTTCCGCAAAGAGGATGAGAATATATAAGCCTTCACAAGCTTGTATATCATCATATCCAGTGGGATTTTTAAGTCATGATGATTGGCCAGCCACGGGTGACCTATATTCGAGAAGATACAATCATTAGAGGTCGTGATCCAAACTGGAAAATGTTGCAGTAACATCACGGGAGCCTCTAACCACGTTTCAATAACTTACATAGAGCTTGTGCAGCAGTTAGTCTCTTTCGATAGTCCTTATTCAATAGCCTCTTCACAAAATCGATTGCCTCCGGAGTCAAAGAAGGCCAAGGTGCTTCATCAAAACTTGGATCCGCCTTGAGAACAGCTCGGAAGATGCCAGATTCTGTCCTAGCCCAAAAAGGTCTGCTGCCACAGAGAAGAATGTAGGCTATTACACCAATACTCCACATGTCTGCCTCGGCCCCGTATGATCTATGTAGCACTTCGGGAGCAACATAATATGCGCTGCCGACAATGTCATTTAGTCTTTCATCTGCAAAATCTTTCAGCGGTCAAATTCCGATACTTTGGCTCTTTACAGGTTGAAGTTTAAAGGTGAAGGGAGATTATCTCACCAGGCTTAACGTAATCAGAGAGTCCAAAATCAATTGCCTTCAAAGGGGAATTTTCCTCCTTTGATACAAAAAGAAAGTTCTGAAAAAAGAAGAATGTGGGTAAGGAAGATGGAAATATACTGTTTGGACATGGTAAAAAAGTCTTCGACATTTTTGTCTCCAAGTCTGATTTCTTAAGTTATATTCACTCTTCTGTTCTTTGGTGGTATGGTAAACAACAAGGCTTTGGTCAAAAGAGAAATAAGCAGGATAACCTTCTACCAAGCATATGGAACTAAATGATTTTACCTCTGGCTTGAGATCCCGATGAACTACGCCTTGGAGATGACAGTAGGCAACCACGCTTAGTATCTGAATCATGACAATTCTTGCTTCCTCTTCTGAGTACTTTCCACCCCTAGGTATTATGAATTGGATATCCATCAAATTGACAATAGGTACAATAACAAGAGGGACAAGCCATTATGACCAAGCAAATAAACTACTGTGGTGGTACCTAGAAAGTATCCGGTCCAATAACTCGCCGCCCTTGCACAGCCTGGAAATCACATATACACGGATAGTAAGCTCGACAGGTTCTACACTTCAGCTTATAGCAATCCTCTGTACTAATTTGCATTTTTAAAGCAAGGTATCCATTTTCACAGCTCCTTCATTGCACCATCAACAAACATATCATGAAATGCACAGATTTGTTCTTACTCCATTACAATGTAGACATTGTCATCATCTTCATAGGCGTCGTAGAACTGCACTAGGTTTTTGTTTCCTGTTAATGTTTGTAACATTCTGACTTCTCTTCTTACATCCTCAATAGCTATAGCAGTTGTCATCTGCAACGCATTATTGCGTTAGGGAAAAAATAATAAGTTCAACTGTATCAAGCAGAATAGCAACCTCAACGAGTAATCAAACAACGAAACTCAAAGAAAGACCAACATAAATAGATCCCACCAACCATGAAATTCCATGAAACTCAAGAACTTGAAAGCAATGAGGCCAATTAGCCAGATTGCATACGAGTTGCTAAACAAAAGTAAAAGACATCATATATAAATCAAAATTGAAAGATACATACAACGTCAATTAATCTCTTCAAGCATTAGCACAGCTTTAATCCAAGAGAATATTAAGATACCAAACATAAGTAAGAAAGCACATAGAAATTATAGAAGTTTTCATATCCTACACGAAGCCCCATCCACGGGCTTCACACTGCCTCTCGTGTTTTCAAATGGGGGTCATGCGGTCACAACGGGCTATGGGTCTCGTGAGAGCAATTGGCTCTGATACCATATAAAAGATTCTATATCCTACTCAAAACCTTACGGTAGTGAGCAGATGGATTCCACTTATGTCCAACCCATTAGCCACTTCCGATGTGAAATTCTCTCAAATAGAAATATCATAACACAGGTCAAATGGCAATTGAACAAACGTTGACCTTATAATCCAAGAGAACTCACAATTCTACCCAAAACAAAACATAAGAACCATAGAAGATTATACAATCCACAGCAGAGAAGATCATTGCAATAGCTACTAAACCTTAGACTTGGGGATAACTTTGACAGCCACGTCCAGGCCTTTCAAGCTCCCTTTTTTGGCCCTGGCAGAGCAAGTAAACCCGAAATGGCCACGACCAACTTCCTCTCCGAGCTCATAGTGGACCAAGAACTGCTTAGAGAAGCCAAAATTCTTGTCCAAGCCAACCTCGAATTCGCTCCCTTCGGGTATCGTAGCCTCGTTAGGCTTAACAGAGCCGTGCCTCCTGGCGAGCAATGCACGTATGTGCTTGGCAGGGGAAGGAGGCGGGAAGGGTCTCTTGAAGATGCGCAAAGGAGTCGAACCAACGCTGGAAACCGCGGGCGAGTTCTTGAAGAGGGTTGGCAATGGACTTGGACTGTAGAATGGAAAAGCTGAGGACTTGCTGGAGCTTGGTGGGTTCCCTTGGTTTTCTACTTCTTGGCTTGGTTGGTTTTGTTGTTTGGCCTCAATGAGCTTCCCTTGACACAGCCCCATCGAAGTCAACTTGCTATGAATTGAGATCAAAGGGAAGGAGTTGAGTTCCTAGAGTAGTGTGATCAAGAATTCCCAGAGGAGAAGTGGTAGGGAAAGGTGGGAACTTTCGAATGGGAATTCTATTCCGGGGAGAGGAAAAGGAAAAAGTAAAGGTAGAAAAGAAAACCCAGTAAGGGAATAAGGAATTGTGTTCCAAGGAAGAAGAAGAAAGAATGGAAGCAAAGGAAAAAAAAGGTAGGCACAGCAAAAGATGCTTGGTAGAGGGAACCAAGAAAACAAGGGAAAAGGTTGTTAAAGAGAGCAAGTATTTATTCTTTATCTTGCTTTTCTGCTATTCTCTCAGTTTTGGTATTTTTCTTCTCTCCCACTTCCAAATTCATAACAATTTAGTTCAAACTGTAAAAAAAATAGCGAAATTATTTCTTAAATAAACATGACAATTTTCGACTAACTAAAACAGAGTTTTCACCTTCTAATGTTTGGTGGTGTCCAAAGGCAAATATGTGTCACTGTTGTTGATCTGAGGAGGGAAGTGCTGTGTTGGATTGATTATTGTCTTTCCCTCTCTTAATAATAATGGAAGTGGGGTTGGATTTTGGATCCTTCCAGCCTGTCCTTGTTGATCCCAGGAAAAAATATTTCTTTTTTTTTTTAAATTATGTTTTGGTCTGTTAAGAAAGTAAGCAAGCTACCATTGTCTTTCTTGTGAATTCCACCTTTGACCTGCTTTTGTTGGCCCTTGATTCCTTTGCTTTCTCTCCTTTTGTTGTTGTCATATTTCTTTGTAACTGCTGCTTTTTTCTTCTTTATTATTTTGATATCGACATATATATATATATATATATATATTTACTTATCCTTTTTATTTTGACCAGTATCTCTTTTGTTAAAAACTCCTCCTGCAGGTTAATTTCATCATTCAGAAAAAATCATTCAACTTATGATTGATTCATTAACTCGTGTGAAGAGAGAAAAACTTTATGACACATTAATTTGAAACAAGGCACAAAATTCTGCTTCATGTAGCGTAGGGTTGTATCATAAATGTGGTCCAATTTTGGCAAAACTTGAACCGTCATTTCTCTTTTATGCTTTTCACCTTTTTTGTAGGTATAGTAGCCATTCGAATTTATTTTCTTAAAATTATATTGGAGAATGTCACTGTTGTTTCCTTAACAATGTGAATCCCAAGTTCTTTTTTAAAGTTAAATATTTATATCAAATTATATTTTTCGTGAATTACGGTTCATATCATTACACCAAATAGTCTCTAGCAATGTGAATCCCAAGTTGGAATCCAATTTGATTTCAAACTAAAAAAATCGCCATATATCTATATTGGAGGGTTTATTTTCTTCTCTCGGTGGTGTGGGCTTTTTCCTCAAAAGTAGGTGCCTCTACTTTTTATCATCACTAGAATAAAGGTAGGAGGACATTTATTCTCCCATCCAACTAGAGGCCACGCCTTTTCTAAGTCTAACAATGGGATTCCAAATGTGAAAATGGCGGATGTTGCAATTTTTAACGGGAAGGGATTAATTTAAATTTATTTTAGTGAGCATTTGAAATGTAACAAAATTTAAATAGTTAATATTCGAAATAAGATCGGGTAAATTAAATTACGGTATTAGTAGTTTATGTCAATGTTTGTTGGTTGGATGGGGGCAATTTGTATAAGCTATAATCATTAATGCAACCGCGATGGCTGCTTAAATTGAGCAGAAAATGGGCTGACAGAGCATAAGACAAAGGCCTATCCTATGATGTAATGGAAACATGTGAAGGATGAATGATGCACAAATGTGCAAACTTTCGGTGGTGGTTGACCTGTGCTGGCTCGACCAGAGTGAATTACAAGTATTGTCATTCTCTCTGTGTGTATATAGAATAATTAATTGGTCGTACAATATTTTCGACATTATAAAGTTTTAATGCATCGTCCAACAAACTTATGGACGTTGACCCTTAAATTGTATTTATTTCAATACATGTGTGCCACGGCTAACATTTGTACCGCGTTTAGTAGTAAATCAGAGAAAATATATATTGTTTAAGATATGCAACAACACAAAACGAGTACCGAAAGATAATAATCACAAAGAGCAGGATGTTAGAATTGTAATTACCAACTTGTCGAGGAGTATATGATGAAGAATTCGACGGTCATTTTGTTTTTTTTATGTTATTGTGCATGACTTTTTGTGAATTTGATGTTAATATTTTTTAATTTGGTGTCCACGTGGCATATGAATTTTTTTCCGCGTATAGGTACTAAGATACGGATTTTTATTTTGTGTAATCGGTATAAAAAAAAACAGTGACAACAACACGGATTAAAAATTCGTGTACTGCTCAGAAGTTTGATCGGCATACCTATACATGAATATTTAATCTATATTCGTCATACAGAGAGCTGAAACACCCCATTCATACTCCATAAATACATATGATATATCAAATACGAAAATAAACAAACTAAATATCAACATTAGAAACAATATGTATAGATTTATTATATTATCGGTGTGACCAACTCGATCAATCTGACCAAACCATATAGTATAAATGGGTCGACTAGACCAATTCTACCAACCAATCTGACTGATTCAACCGGACTAATCAATTTGACTAGTCCAACCAATTCGAACAGACCAATTGGTCTGACTAGTCTAACCAAACAAACCAGTTCAACTAGTAAAAGAATTTAATCATCTCAAGAAGTTCAAACGATCAGACCGGTTCAACTTGTAAAATCTAATTCGACCATCCGATCGTTCCAACAAAATTAACCATCATGCATAAGTTTATTAAAAATTACTTATATTAAGTTAACTAAAATTTTATAACACTAAATTTGTTAATATACTCCAACTAAAATACAACAATTAATAACTAACAGTTATACAACAATATTACTAATAAATAATTATATAATACAACGTTCTAATATAAAAATTAATATTTTAACTAGCTAAGTTATTAATTTAACAAAATAAGCTAATTATGTATAATGAGCAGATAAAATGTAACAATTATGATGATGAGTTAGATACGTATAAACCTATTTACTCGCGTCTATTTTTTACGACACTAAATTTTATTTTTCTTCTCTGCTTCTGTCTTTGTTTTTTTCCAGAGGTGAAGTATTAATAAGCTACATGGGCCAATAGACGGATAAAAAATTTATGCATTAAGTGGACAGGTAGACAGAAAAATATGAGATATCTGGATAGCCCTATCTGACGCAGTACACAGATTATTTATTCGTGTATTGATCTGCTGGTCAAACTCGTGACCAGTACACAAATTTTTAATCTATTTGTTGATCAGTACACTAATAAAAAGTTTGTGTATTGGTCACGATTTTTTTTCATGTACTGGTTATATAAAATAAAAATTCGTGTATTGGTCTCATTTTGTCACGTGAGCACCAGATTTTAAAAAAATTAACACAGAATTTGTAAATAATCATGCACATTTTGGTCAATGCAGACTAGGCTTTCGGGTTGAGAACAAAAGAGGAGGGTCTGAGTTGACTCGTTCTTATCAATCAAGCCATATCGTGGGTTGGACTCAGTGACATTCGGCCCACGAGGCCCTCTACCTTTTTATTTTCTAATTCGTTTTGGGCTCGACCCATACAAATCTTAATTGGGTCCAGACTTTTGCCGAAACGTCCGGCCCATCTCTGAATAGCCCAATGTTCGGAGGCATTGAGAGAAATTTTACTGTCTACTTTCGTACGCGGATACATTCATTTATCACAATCACGTTCACATCAAAATCCACGGATTTCATCCATTTATATATAACTCCGAGAAAAAATCATTCAAATGTTCCTCATAAATTCGCTTATAATTATTACAGATTCTACGACTTTCTCCTGCTAAAGAAGATGGTTACTAACTAATCAATTTATAATTATGGCAATTATGGGTGTACATGTAATAATTTCAACATTTCTCACTCGCACATAATTGATAATAATAAATTATTCCTCTTATTTCGTATTATGTAAATAAATCTTGCGACCATTATTCATCGAATGCAAGTTAGCCATAATAAATATAATATCCTTTTCATTGTTCCCCCATACAACTTTATTTTAAGGGAATATTAGTTAAAGTGATTTTTGGAAAACTCTTCCTATAACTAGGAAATATAAAATTATTGTACTTTTAACTTCCGTTGGAAACATCATAATTTTTTCCAGTGACACGCGCAGTCCAGGAAAGACAAGAGGGCGGTAGTTGATGATTTTTTAATGTAAAATAGTGGTTAGTAGTTGTTATAACGACCAAACATGCACAAGGTTTCGTAGACTTTTACTATTCAAAGTCTAAGAAGTCTTTCTTCTTCAAGAATCACGAACTTGACCCACTGCGAAAGTTGGTAGAAAATGTTGAGTTCAAATGTGGAAACAGAAATATCTTCATATGACTATTTACATTTCAAAAAAGAAAATTTATTATGTGCAATTTTAAATCTATATAACAGTTTTTAAGTTGCACGAAAAAAAATTGTTTCAGTTAATCATCTTTATATCCTCTTTAACCCAAAATTGGCACCCAAAAGTCTTAGCAAGCTAATTTGTAATATAACGAAAAGATGTTACTGATTTTATTAAAACTGTTTAGTTCCAAGTAATGAAAAAAAAAAACGCAATTAATACACACGTATCCGGTGCATTTCTCATCAAAAGTTGATTTGAAATAATGCTCGCGACCTTCTAGAGTCCAATCTATACAAATGTATCCGGTGCATACATCGCAGCTGGACAATACTTTTAAAACTATTTATTATTATAAAAATAATACATTTGGAAATGCCTAATTTTTTTTTCATACATAATTCACAAAAATTTGTTAATTTTAAGAAATAGAGAGTGTAATATGACTTCTTTATTTTATTGTCTGCTAATTTAAATGGATCGGTAGAATAAATTGATATTAGATAGTATAAATAAAAAAAGATTTAATGACAGGAACATGATAACGAAAAGGGAAGGTAAGTGAGAGGGAAATGGTTTAGCAAGAACGCAGGAAATTAACCGTCCCTAACCTCCTCTTCCCTTTCCTATATAAATTACTTACTCCTCGTGACTTACTCTCTCCCATTCCCAAACTCACTTCTCCACTGACACGTGTCTCTTCCCAAAAATGGCAAACCGAGTCTCATCCCAGCTGGAGCCGTGGGCCCACATCCCCGACAAGGTGGTTATGGTCACCGGCGCGTCTTCCGGCCTCGGCAAGGAGTTCTGCCTCGACCTTGCCAAAGCCGGCTGCCGGATCGTCGCCGCGGCTCGCCGCGTGGACCGCCTCCATCAGCTTTGCGAAGAGATCAACCGGCTCGGCGACAGCAGCTCCGCCCAGCCGCGAGCCGTCGCGGTGGCGCTTGACATCGCCGCCGATGGGCAGTCGATCGATCAGTCGGTGGAGGCCGGTTGGGATGCGTTTGGGAGGATCGATTGCTTGATCAATAACGCCGGTGTGAGAGGTAACCGTTTCACCCCTTTTAACTTTCCCCTCATTTATTTCCTTTATTATTATTTTATATATATTTACCATTTGTTATCTTTTGGGCCAATTTATTTCCTTGTTACTAATTTAGATACAATAGCAAGTACGAACGATTGGACTAAATGTGCCATTTGCAAGATATATAAATCATAATTAGTTGCTGATCGTGACAGGCACGGTGAAGTCTCCGTTGGATTTGGACGAGGAAGAGTGGAATAACACGGTCAGGACTAACTACACAGGAACATGGCTGGTGGCGAAGGCCGTGTGCCGGAGGATGCGTGCTGCCAAGGTTGCAGGATCGGTGATCAATATCTCGTCCATTGCTGGTCTTACGCGCGGGCTCTTGCCTGGAGGGGTCGCTTATGCCTCTTCCAAGGCCGCTGTCAACTCCATGACCAAGGTGGGTTTCCGCCCTCCTTCGCAATTAAATGTTTGCTCAAATATCTTGTAATCTGTAAGCAAGTTGGTCATCGTCGTGAGATTTCCTTCTGCAATCTTCTAGTTTGTTAGAATGCTCATTATTTTGGCTTCGGCACTCGCAGGCCATGGCTCTGGAATTGGGAGCACACAAGATCAGGGTGAACTCAATCAGCCCTGGCCTCTTCAGATCCGAGATCACAGAAGGTCTTATGCAGAGAGACTGGCTTAACAATGTTGCTTTAAAAACAGTGCCTCTGAGAACATTTGGAACCTCCGATCCAGCTTTGACGTCGCTCGTTCGGTACCTGATACACGACTCGTCGAACTATGTGACGGGAAATATCTTCATTGTTGATGCAGGGGCTACCCTCCCTGGGGTCCCAATATTCTCCTCTCTTTGAAGAATGCAAGATTCCTGCTGCTGTCAATAATTATACTTCAGGGTCCTCTTTGAATCCAATTTTTTTTTTTTATTTCTCTGATTATATAGAGACGCGGTTGTATGACATGTAATGCATGTGGATCGAATTGGAATTGAATGCATTACTCTCTGTTCCTAAGACTTGTGTTTTCCTTTTGATGGAAGAGAGATCTGCACAATTCTATTTAGGCCAATTCAATTATATATTTATATATATATATATATATACACACACAAAGGGGTTAGCAAAGTGTGGTTGCAAAATTTATTTCAGTAACGACTATAAGATAATAAAAAAATATGACATTTGTAAATTTACAAAGCAGTGTATTTAAGCATCTAATATTTGGACAAGATAGGATCCATTATCTTTCTGTACCCATTTAATAAAAACGCCGTGATCCTTTAAAAAGAAAATTTAAAATTAAAATTAAAACAATCCGGGCTAAGGTTGGTCCTCGGCGAGATGCAGTACACGCGATCCGTCAAAAAGCTCGGCCGGTGCGGGCCCCTCCTCCGGACCAACCGCACCTCAATCACCCCTCCGATGATTGATCCGGCCGAGGCCTCCACCGCCGAGTGGGGCCCACGGGAGACTCCTTTTCCTCCCCATTACTACCCCAAAATATTAACTGCGGCAAGTAAGCACCCTTTTTTCGTTTTTTTTATGTCCGAACTGGGGTTTTTTAATTGAATTATTAAATATATGTTTTCCTTAAACCTAAAGGCGTACTACAACAGAGCCGCCAATTCCGACAATTTAGCTCTGGGACGGCGTTGCGTAGCGAGGTGGTGGTCAAGAATTTGCCGGATTATGTGAAGATAGTGGAAGTTGGCCCGCGGGATGGCCTTCAGAACGAGAAGGAGATTGTGCCTACTTCGGTTAAGGTTGAGTTGATCAAGATGCTCGCTTCTTCCGGGCTACCTGTTGTCGAGGCGACTAGCTTCGTGTCACCGAAATGGGTGCCTCAGGTTGGTGTACTTTGTGTATTCGATTATCTCAAAATACTTTGATTTTCGCTTGGTTTGTCGCTCGGGCTGATTTTAAGCTCTCAGACCTTTGTTTGTGGTTGCAGCTGGCCGATGCCAAGGATGTGATGAAAGCAATCAAAGATATTGAGGGTGTTCGGCTTCCGGTGTTGACCCCTAATTTGAAAGTGAGTTGTTTGTTGAGCTGAAAGAGCAGCATGGTCATCCTGGAAAATGTTGTTGTTGACGAACTTTCATCTTCGTTTTAGGGATTTGAAGCTGCTGTTGCAGCTGGGGCCAAGGAAGTGGCAGTGTTTGCATCAGCTTCAGAATCATTCTCAAAGTCAAATATCAACTGCAGCATTGAAGATAGCTTGATCCGTTACCATGATGTCGCTCTTGCTGCTCTCAAGTATTCAATTCCTGTCCGGGGGTATGTATATGAACTTCTATTATCCGTGCACTACTTTTTGTCACGGAGGTAGCTGATCTTTGTAGAAATTTTACCATGGTCTCCATATATAGACTCACCTGCTTATCTTGTATCCTTTTATATCTGATGCTAGTTGATGATTGGAACCACATGTTTAGGCTAGTTCGTCTTCAGGGGATTTTAGAATGACTGAATTTAAGCATTAGTCCCAATTTATAGTCTCAAGTTCCTATAATTGCCTAAAGACATATTTGTCTATAAGAGTTATCCCCATTGATCCACTTTGAAAATCAACTACCGGCGGAAGTACACCAAGTAAGCAGGTAAGTTGGTATTGTGTCTTATGACGATGTCTTTATTGGTATGTTTGGATGTTTAGATGATTCTAGAATATGCCTCCTTAAGATTTAAAACCGTAGTCAAAATTTCCGATTTTGACGAATATAAAAAGACCGAAATACTCAAAGATCCCTGTTGATGTGTGGAGGTTTGGTTGTCCATATGATTTGTTAAAATGTACTTATGCCTTAAGGTCTTAGGTTGGATATGAAAAGTTAAAATGGTATCAGAGCAGGTTGACTGAAAAATTAGAGGCATCTTTGTACGAAAAAATTGACTGAAAAACTTGATCGTAAATTGACAACAAGAATCTCATATTATATTTTTTCAAACTAGCATGGGCATCCGACTACAATTGGACAAGCAACAAGGATCTTTGAAATTTAACTCTAAACAGAAATGCTTTCATTGAATTGAGCTTAAAAACAACATCTTCATAAAACAGGTATATGCAAATGTGAGAGTGTGCATCTTCTGATGGACTTAAAATGTAGTCTAGAAAATATAATTTATTTGCAAATTGCTTGACCATTGGCCTAGATATTGTGCCTGCTTAAGATTATTCGACTTTCTTCAATGTGCAGATATGTGTCATGTGTTGTGGGGTGTCCAGTTGAAGGAAAAGTGTCACCATCTCAAGTAGCATATGTGGCTAAACGGCTTTCTGATATGGGTTGCTATGAAATTTCATTAGGCGATACGATTGGAGTTGGAACACCTGGTAATGTCAGAAATAATTTTGTGTTTTTCTATTTTCTAGTGACATTCTGAACTAATTGAGTGTCTAAATATTTGTGCACAATAAGAAGATATAAGGCTCTTAAAGATACACTATGATTTTTGTTGTGCTTAAGTAAAGTTTTTCAGACACTCGGAGGGTTGTGCCTCTGATATAAAGAATCAGAATCGTTCACTAATCTCAAGGAATATTCAACAAATCCTGTGTTGGCACCTAGAACTAAACAATAATGCTAAATAGTGTAAGGCAATTCAAATATAACTAGCTGGTGCAAAGGTAACGAGAGTGTGGAAGAGCAAACGACAACGACTATCTTCGTTAATGTTTATTTCTTGAATTATGAAGAAATTAGATGCTGAAAGAGCGTATATGATATTATTATTATACTTTCTTCCTATCTCTCTTCTTCTTTGCATAGGTAGTGTCGTTCCGATGCTAGAAGCCGTGCTCAATGTTGTTCCCGTTGAAAGGCTAGCTGTCCATTTTCACGACACTTACGGGCAGGCTCTTTCGAATATTTTAGCATCACTTCAAGTAAGTCGCTGGACATATGTATGAGCTACATTATTTATAAAAGAGCGGCCAAAATGTTGTACATGCACTTGAATATTATCATCTTTTTGCGTGATTGATATGCAAATCATGCGTCACCGTAAAGTGATTCCGTGGATAAATCTTCTACCTTGGTTAATCATCGTCACTAGCGCTTTTGAGCTTAGCTCAAGTGGTAAGGGGTGGGGTGGAAATTGGGCATGGAGTCTAGAACCAGGTTTGAAACCCTGAAAGTGTAAAAATTTTACCTATTACAAAATTATTTTCGTTAGCAATTGTTTTCAAAGGGAAAAGGTTAATGTTCTTGCGTTAGATTTTTAGGTAGATACAAGAGGATCATTTTAAAGAATCTTCAATAACTCAATAGGATGGTCTATATTTCTATTGCATGTCGCTTTGCCACTTATCTGAGAATGACTTGGATTTATGCCCATGTAAGCAGATAACTTCTTAGGCTACCAATTTTGTATGGTATCTATTGCCTGGTAAGCAAAACATATCTCTGTTGCTGGATGAAAGAGTTTTACCTTTAGTGTACGTTTGTGCTACAGATGGGGATTAGCACAGTTGATTCATCCGTTTCTGGTCTCGGCGGCTGCCCTTATGCAAAGGGTGCTTCTGGAAACGTTTCCACCGAAGATGTAGTGTACATGGTCAATGGCATGGGAATAAGGACCAATGTTGATCTCCAGAAGATTATATTGGCAGGGAATTTCATTTGCAAGCATTTGGGACGTTCGCCTGGTTCGAAGACAGCAATTGCCTTGAGCAGAAGCATCGCAAATG
Source organism: Hypericum perforatum (assembly GCA_012979155.1). Classification (NCBI taxonomy): domain Eukaryota; kingdom Viridiplantae; phylum Streptophyta; class Magnoliopsida; order Malpighiales; family Hypericaceae; genus Hypericum; species Hypericum perforatum. The sequence goes on from SOPF01028732.1 coordinate 67,467, forward strand.
CATCTAAACTTTGAGGTTAACGGTATAATGTTAGCTTTCAAAGGACACAACTTCTTCTGGGTCACTTATCTTCTTGTCCAGGACAGTCTTCCGTGACGTCGGCATACATCAGGTTAAAATTACTTAAATGGCATGTCTTATTGTTTTTTTTTTTGAGATACTAATGGCATGTCTTATTGTTGATTATAGAGTCCGTGTATTAAAAAATCCATCTTCCTTGAGTATAAAAGGAAGATTTGATAAATAATATGGAAATAGCAATTAGCACAATCTATAAAATCACCAGTTACTTCTATATTTTTATATCCTTCATCTTTTCTCCAACTTGTTTCTGTCTTTGCCATCGTAGCCCGTTCTTTTTTTACTACCCTGGGATCTTGACCCTATCACAGGTTCTTCTGTTTTTGAAAGTTACTTGTAGAGCAATTAAAGTAAACATGGTCCGAGTATGAATGTGCCTGTGGTTTGTAGGTAGGTAGGTATTAAGATGATTATTGCATTACATTTTCGTCTTTATTTTTGAATAATTGTGGGCGAGTCTTTTTTGTTTGATACTTGTCGGAAAAACACATCCTGAGCTGAAGAATGTGTTGTGAGGATGTCGCAGTTATAGAGTTTTGATGTTCAAACAATCATGTAAAGGAGCAGTGCCATGTTTAAGAAGATGGTCTGTAATTACATTTGATCCAACATGTAAATTTCCTCTCGTTTATCTTTCCATCATATTGGTAAATGAAGACCCGATGTGAGTGTTTTTCGTTGATGCTTGTTATCTTTTCCGAAAAAGTATGGTATCACTTTTATTCGCATTTAGGCACACTGGTTTAAATTTGGTACTTCAGTTCCTATATAGCTTACAAACTTTTATTCGGGCAAGTCCCGAACATTTGCAGGCCGAAACTGGCTTAAAATGCTATTGTTTTTACCCAATGTGCTGACAAACATGTGGATTTATTACTCATGATGTACAATATGATAAATTACTTAGATAACCTCTAATTATTTTACATTTTTTTTTCAAAATATACCACTTAAATTTTACTTAACCACTCTCGTCCTCCTCATACCTACTACAGGTGCAAAGACCAAAAATTCTTAAATCGGTCTAAATTGGACCAAAAAATTGGATCAAACTAGACTACACTCGCTCCTCCTACCTTCCTCCTCCACTTCAAAAAAATCAACCTAAACAAAACAAATCACCCACAGAACCAACCACCATCATCACCGGCATCCACTGGCATGACTCCTCAGAATTACTAACTGCGGACGCATTTTCTCGTAGATCACCTTGAAAATTAGAAATATTTTAGATTTTAGATTTTGAATTAAAATTAGGGATTTTCTTAAATTAAGAATTTTTTTTGTAAGTATAAAATGAACAGTTGTTCATAAAGTCAACGGTTGGGTTGGAAAATCAAGTTGCCCACTTGAATATTTTGTTCATGAAGTCAGGGTTTGATAAGTAGGAAACAAACACTTGTAATCAACGAGATCATCGAAATTGATGAAGATGACGAGAATGGAGATAAATGATGACGAAGTTTAAACTTGGATTGAATCGTTGTAATTTTGTATTTATTTTTGTATGAATGAAATCATTGTAATGATATTCATCTTGCCTTGTTATACCTTAGAAATGTGATAGCTTGGTTACTTCATCTTGGAATTAGCTACTATGGCAGTTTTTGTGTTTCTGTCCAAAATTGTGTTTGATCAGCTACTACCCACTGCTTGTTTTTGTTGACCAGGTGTTTTTTTTTGTCTAGTTTGATTCTGAACCAGAATTAAACTTCCGGTTTGGTTAATAACTGGGATGCATTCCAACCTGGTCCAGTTTCATAAAAAAGGTGTAATTCCGGTTCCGAGTTTTTTTTTTTCTTCAGCCCGGTTTCGGTCAAGATGCTCACCCCATGCTCATATCTTCCTGGGGATGGTTGGCCAAAGGAATGGGCCATGCACCAACAACCATTGGGGTGGAGTGGTAAGGGCTCCTCCTCGCTTAAGCTAAGTCTCGAGTTCGAGTCCTAGTGTACGCAGTGGTGCTTGTTAGGAGAGTGTACCCTCTAAATGGGCCTTCCGAGCTCGAGCCCAGATTAGTCGGTCAGTGAGCCGGACACTGGGTGGAAACCCAAAAAAAAAAGGAATGGGCCATGCAATATTGTAAGTAGTGCGGAAGCCCATAAAATGAATACTAGCGTCAAGCACTCCGTCAATCATCGACTTAATGGGCAGTGTTTAGTTTTGACCACAACTTTAGGGATTTCCTTCTAAATCACTTTATTTTTTTTGCGGGATCCTTCTAAATCACTTTAGATTGCACAAATATTGCATTTTTTTTTTCATCTTCGCTATTATATTCAATCAATTTCACTTTTAACAATAAATTTTAAAGAGCGGTGTTTAATCTTTGCTGATGGATTTAGCCATAAATTAAAGAGTCAGATACATCTCTAACTTACCAAAAAAGGTACTATATTCGTTCACGAGAAAGATGCCATTTTTGGACAAGAACAGATAATACAGATAATAAAACATAGATTCACAAGAGTCACGATCTTTACAAAAGTAAATGAGAGACCACCTGTGCATTTACCAAGACCCTTAGCAGTGTTGTTATTTTCGATAAACACTCGTTAGTCTTCAACACTATCAAATATCTATAATAAACGATTTCATTATACATATATGAACAATTACTCTAAAATTATACCATCAGTTATTGGACCTATTCTTGATTTCATATTCACTTTCGTGGCAATATTATACACATTATTGGGCCATGACAACAAAATTAGTAATACATATTTCAACAGTATTAGTTTATTTTTGTATACATATACGGCTTTTGGAGAACAGTATTATTATATTATAACAATTCTTTGTAATTTTTTTTGGTCTCCCACCCAGTGATCCGGCCCACTGGCCGACTAATCTGGGCTCGAGTACTGAAGTCCTTTATAGGGGGTAGACTCTCCCAACAAGCACCTGCTGCGTTCATCAGGTTTCGAACTCGAGACCTGGGTTAAGCGAGGAGGAGTACTAACCACTCCACCCCAATGGTTGTTGGTATTCTTTGTACTTTATATACTGTGGTGATTATCGTTTTGATCCGTCGATAACTCTTTAGATCGAATCACACATATTATGTGTTTTTTATTCTTCTTTTCTCTTACTATTTATTACATACTGTACGTGTTCTCAACATTTATGTTTTCCGTTTCCTGAAACGTTATCCTATAACATTATATTATACTCCTAAAAGATACATTATATTATCCTACTCCAACTTCCTTTTTATCTTCTGATATGAAATTTTACCTAATCAATTTGCTAAAAATTCTGGGACGCCTATAGACTATGATTAGTGTCGAACCAAGTTGACTCATTACAACGTTGCATAATATTATTAAAAGAATGTTTGAATTTCTACACTCCTGCAGAAACCTAAATACACATGCATTGGTGAGCTAAAAATTGTCTTTATTAGATGAATTCATGTTAGGGTCAATTGGATTCCAATTCCAAATAGCTAGAGGACAACCCAACACCGGCTACCAAATCAACCGCTCGCATTTTTTAACTCCTCCCGCCGCATTATACGTGGCTCTTTCCCACATTGGTTTCTCTGCAGTGTCTTTGCCTCTCCTCTCTCAAATAGCACCCAAATGACTTGATCCAGAATAAGAGAGCCCCTGTTAGCCAACACAAAATACAAAATAATATAATAAAATATTAGTTTTTTTTTTGTTTGAATTCTTGAGCATACATTAGTGATGAATATTTTTTCCGTTTGTAAATTTGTAATTTTTTGAAAAAATTCCACTCAATTTAGAATATAAATTAATCAATTATGTATATAGTACAATATATAATATAAACCACAAAAATACAAAATAATGAAGGCAAATAATTTATGAAGTGCTCAGATTTGTATGGATGATTCGATGTGCCAACTAAGAAACCAACAGCCACCAAGGATTAACAGTGTTACTACTACTATTACTATTATTGTCCCATCTCTTATCACTGTATGAAGTTGACGATGGATTTGTCTTTTTCACTTATTTTTCTAACTTCACAGGACCAATCTCGACTCCGAAGTGGAAATAGAAAAGGCAGAAAATCTTGCAATGTTTGGAAAGTTACACTAATCTACAAACGCTAAATGCCATATTTATGAAATCCTCGAGGAAGCTGAATACGATGCGATACGTCTGGGAATCCTTTTTTTATGTCTTGCTCCGTCTATTTTTCCAAAGCCATTATGAAATAGCACATCAGTACAATATATACATTAACTACTATTAGCTTCAATAGTTTTGAATTGGAAAGGTAAATTTTATAAAATTTTCTTTTTATCTCTTAAATTTTACTAAATTCATTTGTTTGGACTTAGTTATTATTTGAATATCCACCCCGTGCACCTTATAAATAAAACTATATAATAAATCATAAGTTTCAGAGCTATCATTATAGTATAAACTCTGCGGTTGGGAGTGAATTATTATTAGATTGATAAGTAATGACTTTAACGTTACTGCTGAAATTGTGGGACATCTAAAAACTTTGGAAGACAGGATGGGATTTTTATATTTTTTTTTGGTGGAAGGATGGGATTTTTATATGAAGGCGACAACTACCACAACAAATTTTTAACCCCATTGGATTCTCTCATGCTCACAAGCTATCAAACGTCAAGAAATACACGTGTAGGTGCAAAAAAGTTAGATATCCCAAATAAACTCAATTCTCCTTTCGAGAAAAAAGGAATCTGAACCTACTGTTTAAAGTGAAATAACTCAACAAGTCAGCGCTTAGAAACAACTATTAGCCAACAGCTCCAACACCTACCCTTTTGTAAGCTGCCCTGCAACTCTAGATCAAACAATAGTGTGTAGCTCATTGTAAGAGCCAGATGAGTGTAAATTGGCTACCCTTCCAGAAGATTGAATTTTGTCCAATCCTCTGGAGCTAGCGGCTTTATTAAGTAACGCCTTTCTAACTTTTTTTTTTATTGAAACTTCAGGTTTTTATTATCTAGAATAAAAAAAGCGAGACTACTATCATAACTTCCTGCTAGTCCATGCTCTGGATAATTAAAAGGGGTTCCATATGATTAATAGGCAAACGAAATACCAATAAATTTGTCAACTAATCTCGTCTTCTCTCAAATAGGACAATCAGAAATGATGTTGACCCGCTAACAATATGTTTCCCCTACAAAAAGAAACAGCATTCCTGAAAAGGTTACGGACTTTATGGGTTTGGTCTTTTATTTAAAGTTGGATCCGTGCATTAACTTTTATAAGATTCTGGCTTGGCTTTTAAGATTACAGAAAGCATGTAAGAAGCTGGTAAAGTAGCCGTCCATAACAAAACGTAAAAAAGAAGAAGAATAGACTTGCCAAATTAAGCAAAGACAAACAAGTAGAGTATATATTACGATTTTGTAGGAAAGCATAAGTTACCAAAAAAAAAGTGACAACAAAAAGCCTCCATTAACCACGAACAGTCCAATTTTATATCAATTCTCGACTAAAATATTCCCCAAAATAGCATTTATATAAAATTTAATGTCGCAATGAATGTTGTCTTTGTCTGTGTCTACCAAGATTTAAAGGGATGAGGAGGAAACATGATTACATTGCTTTATTTTTCAAATCTATTCGTCGCAACCCAAGATTTTTATTATTGTCTTTGTCTGTCTCAACCATGTCACTTTCAGGACAAAACCAAACAATGAGCTGTCCAAATAGATTTCACAATAGAAATATGAAATCATTATACACAACACAAAAAGATGAACTATAAAATTACATTATACCATTAAATATTTGCAGAAAACTGTATACTACTTTCAAAAAATTATTTGACTTACATTTTAATTAATTACTTTTATCATTCTTTAAAGATTTTATTTGAGTTGAGTTTAAATTAGTGGTACAAATTTACGATATAAACCACAAGAGTGATACTTAGTAAATCCAAAATATGTAGGGCAGATAGATGTAAATGGAAAAGCTCATATCAAGGTAAAGATAATATGGTTACTGTAATTCAGCAAACTTCTCAAGTTCTTCTATACATATCATGATCTCCCATTGGGAAGATTCTCCACCTCAATAGAAACTCCAAAAGAAAAATGAAAAAAGAAAAAAAAACGGTGGAGACCAAAATACCCCAGTTTTTCCCTCGTAAATTACAGGAACAACCCATGAGAATGAAGAGAAAAACATGGGTATTTTGGACAAAGATCCAACAAAAATTGAAGTAGCACTAAAATAAAAAATACATGGGCTAATTATGAAGAGGGTCTGGGCAGCTGACGACCGCTCGTTTGCTTTCGTCAAATCCTTGGCGAGTTCTGTCGGAACTTGTACCACTTCCATTGAAGAAGAACCTGTTGTAAAACAAGTCATCTTTTGTACTTGTGCTGGTCCTCCTCTCTTGGGGCAATATCCTTATGGCTTCTGCTTTGCAATAATAATCACTACATACCCAAATCTGTAACAACAGAAATAATACTATAACAAAAGAACCCACAGGTTCCAGAGGTGAGAAATGCATCGTGGTCTTCTTCTTCCTTGATCTTCCGGACGACATGTCGTCTTGGTAATATAACCCCCACCCACATACAGGTGGTCTTCACTTCCTTTGTTGTTGTTTGTAGTCAGATGGAGTATAATCAGAGAAGGGTCGTTTTCTATGTATTTGGGGAATTCATTTCTCTGCTTCTTTCGGTTGAGGAATATATGAGGAGAGAGCCTTCTGTTCTGTGTTTATGAGAGAGAGAGAGAGAGAGAGAGAGAGAGAGAGAGAGAGAGAGGTGTGGAGGATACCTATCAATGAATGTCTCATGCACTTGTACCCTCTACTGCCCCACTGTCCCACGTGACAAGATGAAATATTAATAATAATAATGGATGTGTACAATACAAACTATTTTGATTGAAATCTCTCTTCCCAGTTAGATGTGTGATAAAATAAAATATGTGAGTATCATAATTGACACATTATTTTAATATATATAATTAAAAAATTTATATTCAATTCAAAAAAAATGTTTCACACTTGTAATAAAATCCACAACTACGTATGAATTCGTGTTTAAATTTATTTTCCTTTTCCATCTTTTGTTTTTGTAGTTTTAGTTTTCTATATTTTGATGGGGAAGTAGGTACCGGAATATTGTATTGCAAGAGAATGTGTTTAGATGCGATGGGTATTATTATTCTTTTTTCCGGAAGGTCGATATCTTTTTACTCAATTATATTTTATAACAACCCAATCTAATTGCTAAAAAGAAACTATTACAATTTGGATATAGTAAAAGCCATTAAACAACATTACAACTTTCCTAGGACTATCTGTATTCGCATTTTTGGGATGTTTTCGGTCCTAAATTTTTTCAAAGTTAGTAAACTTGAATATAATTATAAACAAATAAAAATAATTCCAAAGCAACAAAAATAAAATTTTTTTCTGAAATAAAATAATTCTTATAAATAATTTGAATTATAAATACAAAATATGCAAATTACATAAATAACTACAAAATAAATTTTTTTATAAAAATTGTAAATTACATATTAACTAAGATTACTAATTTGCTAAATATGCTCAATCAAAATAATTTATAAAATTAGTAATAACATAAAAATTTTGATTATTGGTTACAAATTGGAGTACTAGTTACAAAATAATTTATAAACCATATTAATTATATTATTGGTTAGAAAATAATTTATAAAGTTAGTAATACTATAAAATAATTTGTTAAAATAATTTTATAACGTAGAAAAAAATTCTGAGATTTTTTTTTAAAAAAAGCCAAAAGCATATAAGCCCAATTGGGGACTTCCTCCCCGTGCAGCTGTTCTAAGCAAGATATGTAAGCCCAGCCCAGTGTTAATACAAAACATATATCATATGACAAAAAGGACAGGATATCCACAGCATTAAAATCTACCGTTATTTTTTTCCAATCAAAGGTGAAAAAAGCCGAAAACTAGTCTCCCCTTGGATGTTAAAATTGTCAATTATCATATGCCTCAATATTTGCGTAAAGGGCGACTGATTCTACCATGAGAAGCAACGCCAATGGGATCTTGTTATTCCCATTGCGGAATTTGCTTACAATGGGGTTGTCCATCGCTCCACTGGTGTGTCACCATTCTCTTTGGTGTATACGAAGGTCCCCGACCATCTACTTGATGTGTCATCCGTGATCAAGGCTCCAAGAGCTAATGCAACGACTGTTTCATTCGTTGAGCATGTGCAAGACGTGTTAGAAGCTGTTAAAAAGAGGCTGGTCGTGACTTATGAGAAGGAGAAGAACAGAGTTGTTACCGTCTGTGACGAAAGATGACTGCCACTTATTGTTACCTTCTTGTGATGCTTGCTTTCGAGCAAAACAGACCAGAACAAGTTTTGATTCCAGTTTGAATAAAGCGGATGAGATATTTGATTTAATTCATTGTGACTTATGGGGTCCTTATCGAATTCCTTCCTCATGTGGAGCTCGATACTTTCTCACTATTGTGGATGATTGTTCTCGTGCGGTTTGGATTTATTTACCAGCAGAAAAGAGTGAAGTAGCTACGATTTTTCTGGCTTTTTCTGCTATGGTATTGACGCAATTCAATAAAAAGATCAAGGTCATAAGGAGTGACAATGGACTGGAATTCCTTGCTCTTCGCCCTTTTTTGCGAACCCAAGAATTATTCACCAAACATCTTGTGTTAATACAGCTCAGCAGAACGGACGGGTAGAGCGTAAACATTGTCATATCCTAAATGTTGGTCGTGCTCTTCGCTTCCAGGCAAATCTTCTGATGCAATTCTAGGGTGAATGCATCCTCGCTACTGGTCATTTGATTAATCACACTCTGACTCCACTGTTGAAAGGGCACACCCCTTATGAGGTACTATTTCGCAAGCCTCCTTCATACGCCTCTCTCCGCACGTTTGGATGTCTTTGCTATGTGCATCATCGCCCTCGTACCAAGGACAAGTTTGGTCCACAGAGTCGGAGGTGTATGTTCATTGGTTATCCCTTTGGTCAAAAGGGGTGGCAAGTATATGATCTAGCTAGTGGCAAAACATTCGTATCACGCAACGTAGCCTTCTTTGAGGATGTCTTCCCTTATGTCGAAAGCTCTACTCCACCTGTTCCACTGCCAACTACTGTTCCAAAATTGTTTGACTTAGCTACTGATTCTTCGATTGCTCACGTTGATGACCTTACCGAACAAGCTCCTTCCGGTCTAGTTGATGACCCTACTGCTTCTGAGCCTTCCGAATCCAGGGGGAGTTGTAATACTCCTGTCCTGCCTTTTAAACCTGTCCCTGTGCTATCTCCTCCACCTTTCGCTCCCGACACTAAAGCTCTCGACGGTGCGGACCAAGCACTTGGACATGGGCATCGGACTCGTACATTACCAGCCAAGCTCCTTGATTATGTACTGCACTGCACAGTTGCACAGCATAAAGAAGACCCCCCTTCTCGCCTCAGCATCAGTCTCCTCCTCAGGTATGGTCTATCCTATTGCAAACTACGTTACTAGTGCTAATTTTTCTCTGCTGCATCATCAGTTTGTAGCCGCAGTTACTTTTGGTTATGAGCCGGCCACCTTTGCTGAAGCAGTCACTGATGTTCGTTGGTGTGACGCTATGTAACAAGAAATACAGGCTCTTGAGCGCAATAAAACTTGGACATTGGAATCCTTACCCCCAGGCAAGAAAGCAATCGCTTGCAAATGGGTGTATCGTATCAAATACCACTCTGACAGCTCTGTGGAGTGCTATAAAGCTCAGCTGGTAGTTCGCGGTGATCGTCAAAAAGAAGGGATTGACTATAATGAAACATTTGCTCCTGTTGCAAAAATGGTCAGTGTTCGCACTTTTCTGGCTGTTGCTTCTGCTCAATCATGGTACCTTCATCAAATGGACGTTCATAATGCTTTTCTTCATGGTGACCTACATGAGGAGGTTTACATGCAAGTTCCTCCTGGTTTTGCTAATCCTGGCAACAATAAAGTATGTCTCCTACGAAAATCTTTATATGGATTGCGTCAAGCTCCTCGCAATTGGTTTGCAAAGCTCGCTACAGCCTTACGACCATATAGGTTCTCTCAATCTTACGCAGATTATTCAATGTTTTTCCTTCATCGTGATGGTCTCTCTCTCTGCATTCTCGTGTATGTTGATGACTTGATTATTGGCGGGAACCAGGAAGACTCTATACATCGGCTTAAATTATACCTTTCAGCCTGCTTTCACATGAAGGACTTAGGTCCTTTGAAAAAAAATTTGGGACTTAGCATTGCTCGTGGATCGACTGGGCTCTTCGTCTCTCAGTGTAAGTATGCTCTGGACATCATTCATGAATGCGGTCTGCTTGGTGCTAAGCCTACCGCCTTTCCTATGGAACCTAATCACAAACTAAGTACTGACCTTGGCAAAGACGCGGCTGACGGTGAAGCTTATCGACGCTTAGTTGGGCACCTTATTTATCTTGTTATCACATGCCCATAACTCAGCTATTCGGTCCATATCTTGTCTCAGTTTATGCATCAACCACGCCAGAAGCATTGGGATGCTACTTTGCGTGTCATTCATTATCTCAAGGGGCGACCTGGTCAAGGCATCTTTTTACGCTCTGATAGTAACTTGCGACTATATGCTTATTATGACTCTGACTGGGCCACCTGTCCAATTACGCGGCGGTCCATTACTGGATACTTTGTTCAACTTGGTCACTCTCCTATTTCTTGAAAAACCAAGAAACAACCAACGGTGGCATGCTCCTCTGCTGAGGTTGAGTACCGCTCTATGGCCGCTGCCATGCGAGAACTTCAGTGGCTAACCATGTTTTTGTGTGATTTTGGTGTTCCGTCTCGCCCCATGCATCTCTATTGTGAAAGTTAGTCTGCCCTTCATATCACTACGAATCTCGTGTTTCATGAACGTACGAAATATATTGAAGTTGATTGTCACTTTGTTCGTGATGTCATTCAAAGTGGTCATCTGCTATTATACCATGTTCCTACTCACTTGCAGCTAGCTGACATCCTAACTAAGGCGCTTGGCAAACAACAGTTTGAGTTTCTTCTTCGCAAGTTGGGCATCCATGATATGTGTGCTCCAACTTGAGGGGGATTATTGGGGCGTGGGCTTACTGTGTTGTATGATTAGTCACGATGTCTATTTAGTTTCTAACTTATACCGTGTAACAAGTAATTCCGATTGATTCAGATTAGGGTTCACCAATATATGTGTATATATACTTTTATGAGCATTCAATAAGACTCGATTGATTCTCTTCAATAAACTCTACAAAGCTCATAAAAGGGCACATGTGTTCCAACCATGGGAAGAAGTGATGGTGTTTTTTCGAAAAGAACATATGCCCTCTAATATGGGAGGAAAACTTCAACCAAGGAAGTTTGGTCTTTATAAGATCCTCAGGAGGGTGAATGACAATGCTTACGTAGTAGATTTGCCAGAAGAGTTTGTGGTGTCTAAAATGTTTAACGTGGCAGACCTGACTTCGCTCCATGTGGCACAATTTCTCTTAATTTCTTCACATGATCTTGGATCAGTTGACGATCCTTAGGATGGAGACTTGGGTTCTCTCCAGATTTAAGCCTTTTGCGAGGGGTTTTGCTCATTGAGTCATTTTTCTTCGAATATCCAAATATGCTACTATCTTGAGTTGCACTACCACTAATCCATGACGTCAATTGGGACTCGTAAGAGGAAGCTGACTGGACAACTATTTGATTCGTGATTCCATGTCTGTTGGAAGTAAATGAAAGGAACAATGGAAACCATAACAGACTTATAAAGAAGGAAGAACCGAGTTGAACTACACCAGGAACAACCGCTACAGTCTCCAAATAAGATTCTATTACTTATGCAAAACTGAGAATAAATCCTAAAAGGCTACATAAGGAACAAAGGAGACTGAATACAACTAATAACCTGCATGCCAGCTGAAAATTGGTGGTGCAACTCATTGAGGACCAGAAAACAGAACAAAAGCCCAAGTTCACCAATAACTGAATACAGTAATTCACAACCACAAATAAAATCCAGATTTTTTGGGCATAAGAGACCACCAAATCAAGCTCGAGAAGATTAAATAACATGTCATACAACAATTTGCTTCTAGGCAAAGTTTGAGGTATCGCCCAACAATTCTTGGAAGATGTCAAGAGTAACAAACTTTTTAAAAAATTGTACAGAAGAATGGAGTTAAATAAAATAGAATGGAGAATGCAACTAAGGTAGCAAAGGCCAATCCTTACCCTTCGCCTACAATATTGAACTGATTATGGTTCATCATTTTGTAAATAAGCAAGCCAACATTTTCTCCAGCTTGAAACGATCAGCCTTATCAACTTCAAACTCGCTCAAGGTCTCGTAGTAGCAGTCCTCCCAAATTAGATGCATAGAAAGCCCGTCCCAACTCCCATTATAAAATGTTGGAAACAGGGATGAAACAATATCCCTATTTACTTGCATGCTTCCACCAAAAGGATACGAAGACAAAACAAATTAATCTCTCTAGACAATGAGGTCAAAATTACCTCAGAAAATATTGAGATATTCCCCAATAGAAAATTACTCTCACTATACAATATTTTTTGAGCTTCTCTCTCTTCATCCTCTTCCCCTCACTTTTTTTGTCTAGATCTACGGCCCAGTGACAACGTCATGAATACTCTATCGTTTCTTCTTACGAGCTTCTATATTACCAAAGACATGTTTGTTCCACCATTTTAAATCATGATGTAACTCAATGAGGGCGATATCTATTCTATGTGAAGTACTCCACTTGGACCTGACCTCTTGCTGAAAGCTAGAATGTGAAAGCCATGGTGCCTGAAATTTAAAAGGTCATCTTGTGAAACTTTATTTGATGGATTTGAAGTTGATGTTTGTAAAAGCATGAGTGATTGGCTTTTCTCAATTTTTAATTTTTAAACGATAGTCATTTAAAAGAAGTTATATAAAGATTAAAGATAGTAATATAAAGGTTAAAGATAGTTACTTTCAGAATTTTTATCCTTTCCACTAAATTGGACTTTGGCCAAAGTTGTCGTAGATATCTTAAACAAATGAATTTTTTTAATGTCGATATCTTTTTTAGTGGAAAGGGTGGGTGAATAAACACCCTCATTTAATGTCGATATCTTATGGTTTGATATTGTAATATCGACGAGGTCCTTCTCCCTTAGGGAGCCATATTGCATTGCCACATCCTAATCACCAACGACTATCAATAATTTGTGGTTTCATGAAGCTAAATTCCATGATTGTAACACATATTATTGTCCTGAGTCTTTTTCCTCCCCATTTTTACACTACCAAGAATAATGGATGGTGTTTATGTACTAAAAAAAATATTATGATATCGACATTATAAAACACGATTGTTTTTAACTCCCATTATAAATAGGACACAGCAAAATAAAAAAATCTTATTTAGAAAACATATCAAACTACAGTGTGTAATAAAAGACAAGTAGTAAAATTGTAGGGTATCATCAGCCATTTTCTCTCTCTACAAAAAATGGGTTAGAGAGAGAGATATGACTTCTAGGTCGTTTAATCTACGAAGAGAAGAGAGATTAAAAATTTTCTTAAGATGGCGGTAAGAAAGAACTATTCTAGCTCTAAAATGACACTATATTCTCCTCCTCAAGAGGGTCTCTACTGCTTAGAAGCCAGCTTGGAACAACAAGGGGAGAGCTCTGTTTCACAATGTAATGTGCCTGACATTAATGGAGGTGAGCAGCTATCCTGGGAGCACCAATCCAATAAAATGAAAATCCTAGAACTTGGAGGTTGCTAGTCTCAGGTATGGATCTTCTTCTTCTCCTCCAAGGTAATGTTTTTTTGCCTACTCCTCTTCCTCTTGTCTTCCTCTCCAATCATGTGGGCCAATCAAGTTTTAGACCAAGTCAAGTGGGAAGTTAGGTGAGCACTTGTGCATGTTCCCTGTCGAAGGCTAGCGTACGCTGGCCCTTGCCACTAACCCTTTTTGCCTCTCCTCCTCGAGCTAGCCCAGCGTACGCTGGGTGGCCAGCATACGTTGGCCCTCACAGCTGCCCTCTTGGTTTGTTTTGCCTTCAAGCCTTCGATCTTTGCCCAACTCATCACTTATATCCACCAATCTTCGCCCTAACTCTTCGGATGCTCCAAACATCTACATTCCAAAAACCCAGAAGTGGACTACTTGTTCAAAATTCTGTCCTATCAGCCTATGTAATGTAGTGATGAAATTGGTTACAAAGGCCATTATAAATAGACTCAAAGGCTTATTGGACGAGATCATACACTTCAATCAAGGAGCTTTTATTCCCGGTAGACTAATCACAGATGTGGCTATTCTAGGCTTTGAAGCTTTCCACTGTCTTAAGAAAAATAGAACTGGAAAGCATGGTTTATGTGCTCTAAAGTTGGACATGATGAAAGTTTATGATCGGGTGGAATGAGATTTCCTTGAAAAACTCAAGAGATCAATGGGCTTCATATCTAAATTCACAGAGCTAGTTATAGATTGTGTTCGATCAGTCAAGTACACTGTTCAAGTTAATGGTAGTCTGGGAGAGTACTTTAGACCTAGTCAGGGATTTAGGCAGTGGGATCCTTTATCTCCATATCTTTTTCTCATGTGTGCTGAAGGGTTAGGAGCCTTAATTGATTCTACCATTCAAACCAAAACCATACACGGAATCAAAGTGGCCTAGTATGCTCCTCCTTTGTCACATTTATTCTTTGCTGATGACTCCTTGATTTTTTCTAGGGCAATAAAGAGTGAGCTACAGAATATTATGAGTATACTAGGCCACCTTGATTCCGTGTATGGTCTTTTCATAAAATGCATGCATCAAACAATATGGCGATACTTGATATTCTCCACTATAGCAGAACAAATACTTAGAACCTAGGCAATCATGAATATTCGTCAGATAAAAGACCATGAACTCAAATGTTCGAGCAAATTATTCCACCTCCTTCAGCCTATTCCAATAGTTCAACAACAGAGAAGGAACAACATAGTCAAACTTTTTGATGGAATGGTAGAGAAGAAAAGCCATGCAGCTGAAATCGCCACCTAAAATTGCCAACCAGTTGAAAAGATTAGAGATTTTGGTTGAGTTAGCAGTACACTTTTTCTTAGTCTCACATATTCAGAGCCGATCATTATTGGGCATTATTTAATCCAATTATGAATTAACCTTTAACAATATATTAACTCTATGAAATTTTACTAATAAATCCACTCTCCTAGGCTCGGTTGATCGCAAATAAGTAAATTATCTCTAAATACTTGTCACGCCCGTAATCTAACCAACTAATTCTGATGAATAAACAAACATGTCCCCAAGAGCATGGTATTCTCCAGAATTTGAGAGTGTTCCAATATAGGCATGGTATTCTTCACATTGAATTAGTTCATGTCCAAAACATCCGCACCACGTACAAGTCAAAATCAGAGTTTGTCTGAGATTGAGTTTCCTTTGATTTGCTTCCTCCTGTTTACGTCTATTCTCAACTTCATAGTCAAAAAATGAACTTTGATTTCCATTGTATCAACGGTAATCAAAGGAATCCATTTTAACAATCACACAAAACAACACCAACAAAAGATAAAAATGTCTTAATCCAAGTTCATAAACCAAATTAAGAGTTTATAACTCAGTCCCCGATAATGGCACCAATTGATGATAGGCATTTTGACACGCCCATCACAATATATTTGTGAAGTAAGGAATATTGCCCCATGAGGATCGAGTGTTGCTAGATTGCAATTTTGGCCTACTTGCTTGTTTTAGGAATGGATTTCTTGGTTGGTTTTGGTGATTAACATGCAAATCAAACATAGATCACCAATTGATCAGATTGCCGAATTCGTATTCGTATTGTATTATGGATTGCTGCTGTGTTTTATGTGTGTTGGCATGTGCCAAACCTCCTTGGCGTGTGCCAAGTGTGTTGGATTTGCAGCCATAGCATACGCCAAAAAGCTTTGGCGTACACCAAGTTTCTCGGTCGAGCTTGGTTGGCGTACACCAATGACAACTGGTGTGCACCAACTCTCTCTTTTCAATAGCTCTGGCGCGCGCCAACTTCTCATGGTGTGCACCAAGTTTGGGCAGAGTGCAATACATAGTAAGTCTGGATTGTCGTCCCAAAGGGACTGAGTTTCTAGTCTGACTCTTTGGCTTACTTACTTGTCTAGGATCAGATTATGAAGTTTGGTTGATCAAACACTCGATCTAAACTCTAAATTACGAATCTAAGAATCACAAACTCTAATCAAACTTAAAGTTTTCACGAGTTTACTACAAACTAATTTAAGCAACTTGAAATGCAAAAGTGAGCAAGGTGCATTTAAAACCAATGTAACCATTTGATTCAAGGGATATATTATGTATGTGACATGGTCCAAGTGTTTCGAAGGCAACCAACTTATACTTTTGCGCTATATTGGTCTAAATTGATCATAAACCAAGCTTAGAATAACAAGATGTTCTTTCGACCTCAAAAACAAACTAAACTTAGTTAAGGATCAATTATACATATCACTCAGTGGACAATAAGTTACTAAGGAAGATTTCTCTTCACACAAAGCAACAAATCATCTAATTAACCTTTCCACTAATCCTCTCAAGCATTAATTTGGTTCGAAGGCTTGCTGGCCAAGCACGTCTAAGCTTTAAACTTGTCAATTAAAACATGTTCCTTAGCATTTTAACCCCTCAAAATCGTGGCTACATGTTTGGTTCTAAGGCACCAAACTCATAAACACAACTACTCACACATATTAACAAAGAACATAAGCATAAACAAGAACATACTTAAGCATAAATATGAACAAAAGGAAGAGTTAAGGGAGAAGAAAGTTTATTGATGTTCTTGAAGCTTTCTTCCTTCTCTCCCACGTACATAGCCAGAGAGTATCACATTTTTGTGGCTCTCAACTCACTGAATTGGTCTCCCTTAGTCTCTGCCTACTTATTACACACTTATTACATTACCAAAGTCAAAAGTCAAAAAAAGGTAAGTTAAATTGTTTTTAATCTAAATATCCTAACAACTGCACTCAAATATCTCCCAAAGGTGCCTGCCATCTTCACAAATAGTTAAAATCTGGATGCCTTGCCCCTCAAATGTTTGCCATTCACTTAAGCAAGTGATATGGCCTAATTTTATCTCTGTCAGGGGTTGGCATGCGCCACAGAGCATTGGCGTATGCCATGTTGAGGGAAATTCGTCGCTAGCTACAAAGGTATCCACCATTGTTGAGATTTGGACCTCTGAGACTCCAAATTTGAAGAAGCCTATTAGAGAAAGTTGTAGCCGTGGATGTCTTCTTTCCAACGCTACCTCATTCGTCGCATTTAAACATAGGATGCAAAAGTTATCATCATTTGAGTCGTAAGAGGTCAGGCCTCGCATCTGTTTCTAGAGGATTTTTGGGCCATTTTGCTTCTATGGCGTACGCCAACATCTATGGTGTGCGCAAAACATGTCTGCATTGAACTCACTGTATTGCGAAATCAGAAGGAGCTAACAAGAATCTAGCAGTGGCAATAATATTCCAGAAACATACTACAAGAGACTTATGATAATAGATTCCGCACAACGTTCAGGTTAACAAAGGATCTGCAATATCAGCATGTACCAAGGACAGCACTAGCATGAAAACATTTTGAAGCTAGTTTAAAGGCAGAATCACATCTCCAATGCACTTCTTGTATCAAATAACACTCGGAATGAGATCATGCTTCAGAGACATCTTTGACAGACTTCCGCCAGGCGTACTCCCTCGCACCGTCCTTGTCAACGATCTTGATCACAAAGTTTGGAGGTGCTACAACCAACCTTGACCGGATCTCCAGGATGCACTTATCGACCAAATCAATTGCTTCCTCAACTGTCATGCCACTGTGGAAGTGTCTGTCCATCATGGAAAGAGCGAAATAAGACCCATATCCAAATGCACCCTTCTCAACCTTGTGCATGGTCGCTATGTAGTCAATGTAGTAAAGAGATGGCCCAGTTTCTTTGTCATAACCAGCAAGAAGGATGTTGACTTGGTAGGGACTCTGAAAAAAAAAAGTTAGCGTAAATGAACTATTATCAGCCGATGATCGAATTCACTAAAGGAAAGAATGTTCACGGCAAGAAAACGAAGACCAGAAGAAAAAAAACGAAGAAGAAGGCGCATAAAAATATCTCTGCTATTGTGCACAAAATATTTGCTAGCAGTCACTTTTTATGAGCATTCCCAGTTCCACAGCATTTTAACAATCATTTCACAATTAAGCTAATTCAAAAGGTATCAAGTAACAACAAATGGCATTGCATCAACAGTTCCTATTTTAATTCACATCAAGAGTTAACCTTTTTTTACAGTCACATGAAAAAGTTTCTCAATACCACTCAGATTGCACATTGCACAAAGATTACACCTAAGCTAGAGAACCACTAAAAGGGAACTTAAATAGCCCTATCCATTTTTTCATGTTTTCAAACTTTAGAATCTCATCCACCAATGCATTTTATTTTAGTGTTGAAGCGAGCCCCACATAGCCAAATGGAGTCCCATATGACAGGATAAAAACCTTGTGATGAAAACCAATCATCTTAATCAAAGGGCTGCGATATTGAAGTAATCAAGAGTCATAGAGCATTCAAACATAACATGTTGATGGACAGGCATCGGAAAGTTATGACAATTGATCAAAAGGAACAAGGAAGAACCAGATGATGGAAAGTGTTAAGGTAATAGGTATTTAGCAATAAAGTGAGATTTTACAGACAGCACATGCTGAGATGATAAACACAGGTACCAGCACTGTGGAAAGGAACAAAAGATGACTAATTAGAAAACTACCACAGAGAGCACGAAAGTTTTTACGATTCTTTCAAAAAGTATAAAATGCAGACCAATATTTGAAGGAGTCTTGCATCAAAATTTGTCATAGCAAGGTTAAACAATAACAACAGGAACAATGGTGGTAAACAGCAGGTATTTCAGGCAAACCAAACAGAATGGGCAAGATGTCTGGCTGATAAAAAAAATAGGAACTCAGGTTCCAAAAATGGCACAGACATAAGCCTTCAACTAAAACAAACAGATTAGAGAAAGTGAGTCAATTAAGCAGAACTGACAATGAAAATCCTCATAAGGTAAAGACTGTCCCCAACGAAAGTAAAGGGTTTCAAAACACCAACAGTTTAAGCTCCCACTACTTCACAGAATAATCCAATCTAACAAATAAAACGTGACAAATGCTACGCAAACCCGAAACAGTCAACTTAAGCTCATCCGATTCACATTATCTGTAAAAGAAATCAGGGTTCCTAACGACCAGCGTATTCGACACCCAAATCTCGAAAACAAGACAAACAAATAAAGCAATTCCCAACCTTTCTCAAAGCGGTGGCGAGCTCCCCGCGGGTGAAGTTAGCAGCGGCCGCGGTGGTCAACGGGATTCCGTTGCGAAACTGGTAGAGTGCCACGTTCTTCTGAACGTACTCCGTGAACTGCACCCTGCAAAAGTGACGACGTGGCAGGTCAGTAAAGAAATGCTACAAAAAGAGAGGGGAATCAATAAGGGTGATGAGTGGACGACCGGTCGCCTGGCTCGCCGCTGGCGGCAACGAGCTTGTGGGAATCGAGGAGCATGATCTTGTCCTCGTCGGACTTGTGGACCAGGATGCTGTGCACCGCCGATGTGTCCGCCGCCAGGATCGCGAACCCGTTCCCTACTAACCCGAAAACGCACTCCATTTAGGGTTTGCTTGTGGGTTTCTTCTCTTTCAGAGTGATTAGAGATTTTGTGGTTTCTTTACTCTCCTTTTGAGTTTTGACCAAGGAGCGAGCAAGCAAAAAGCTTCTTGATCAACAAGTTAGGACTGTTCCCAATTTTTTTCCCATCTTTTTTTGTACATGGCAGGAGATGATGGAATTTTAGACTTCTGCCGAGAGGAGTGAACGACAGGTCATCCAATTAGGTTAACTTGGAATCATTGTTTTTTGGTCATAGACTTGTATATATATATATATATATATACAAGTTTAACCCTCCAATTTCAAAAAATAATAATATGAGGGTGCTCCATTTATTATTTTTATATTGAAATTTGGACGACAGTTCAAAATCAAAATTGTGTTAAACATCATTGATTGATTGATAGTATAATTGGTTCAATTCTTTTATCCACTTGGTTGAACTATATATTAGTGCAGATTCAATTAATCAAAATTATTTCGGAAAAAATTATTTTTTAGATTCTTTTGTTTTATTATTCAAACTTATAAATGATTTGCAACAAAATTATATGATTTTTATAATTATTCGATCTCGAAACCAACATCCTTCTGCAGCGCTTTTCTCGGACAAGCAGACAAGCTCACAACAGTTAAACTATCTTCTGTGGTTTGGTCAGATGGAGGGGTGAGCTATATGGCTTCTGCTTCCACGACCTGTAAAAATCTAAAAAGTTCAACGTTTTAAAATTTTACTTTTTAAGAAAAACCATCTTGGATAGTTTAAAATTTCAATTTAGCTCAAGTAATTATGCCAAGGTCCATTATTGTTGAGATAACTTAATAGTAATAATCCATACAAAATCCTGACAGGAACATTATTCAACTTGTATTGCTGTTTGCATTAGATGAGCTTCATTCATCTTAAAGTCAAATTATGGGTTCTAGTAAAGTTAGAAGTTCTTCCAATATTGTAATCATAAAAATTTGAATACCATAAACTAAACTCAAAATCTGCTCAAAGAAGAAGCCAATGGAATATATATCGCCGGGAAATCATTCCGAGATTTCATTAAATGCAAAAGAGATTCTCGCACTCCTTTCTTTTATTCTCTCAAACACGAGAATAAAAAGGAAGGCAAGTTCAAAAGAAAAGAAAGGCAGCCAGCAAGCCGTTGTGGGAAGCCGTCGTCATCTTTTTTCATCACTTAACTACACACTATTATACCTCACATAAGCCGTTGTGAGAAGCCCTATTCCTAAGATTCGAATCCTCACTATAATAGTGCACCACCACCAGCAAGCAAGAGAGCTTCGGCTGCCGGACGGTAAGCCACTGCTTCTCGATCATCTTCCGAGTACTTCCTGTGCACCGACTGTAGCTTGTTTTCCGTTGCTTTCGAGTGCAAGCTCGCCAGCTTCATAGCACAATCCCTGAGACAAATATATCAAACAGAAAGCATATAATTAGTGTATCCACAGCAATGTTAAGATGCAACAGCAGAGCACCAAGAACCCGCATTTCGACAATTTGTACTACAGCTACCTCAATTGCACTTCAGAATAAGCAGTGTGCAGCTCGAGGGTCTCGGTCCACGAAGGCTCTTTGAGCAAAGTGTGACGGGCTGCGTAGACAGCGGAAGCAGCAACCATAGATGGACTGAACATTATAGTAACGTTGTAGTCCATCAAGCCCAACTCCGCCAAGAAGTAGACCATATTCTCCAACTGCACAACTCAAATGTTTCCATCCAAAAATCAGAATTTTGCAATGATAGAATGGAATTTTGACTCACAATCTTAAAATAAAAATCCGTACTTCTTTATCAGGAATGGAAGCTTTGATAAATCGTGCGAGGAATACGTAATGAGTTGGCACTGTAAGAGTCCATTCCAGCTCTCCCAGTATAGTTTTCTCCATTACCAAGACTTGTTCGTTGGTGTAATATGTATTTGATATGCTTACCAAATCATAGACCTGCCAAATGTAACAACAGTTGACTAAGTATACAAGAATTGTAATAGCTAGCAATTAGAAGAGTTCCTTCTTGTTCTCTTGTGTTACATACCTGTAGAGGCCAGATCTCCTCATACTTGGAGGCAGTGAGCATCGCACTCATGCCAACTAGTTGCAGTTCTCTCCTAGGAACCGTCTTCACAGATAGGAAACGGTCGACGATGTTGATGGTCAGATAAAGAGTTTCAGGGGACAGATCAAAGTTTTTATGCACATCTATCAGCCAATCCACAAGTATAGCTCTCATATTCTCATTGACTTCCGGCTGCGAGTTCATGTACTTGAGGGGTCGGCTATCATTCTTAAACATCACAGACAATGGGAAAAATTAGTGGCGTATCATTGACAGGTAAACAATAAGAAAGCCAAAGCAGAAAACGAACTGAAGATATACCTCAGCTTCCTTGTAGTACTTGTAGATGTCCTCGACATACTCAACCTCAGCCAGGTCATTATTGGAATCTGCTGCATCAATATCGATTATGTCCTTTGGCTTGTTAGCCAGACCGCAAGCAGCCTACATAAAGGGTAAAATAACAAATGCTCAATCAACTAAAAATCAACAACCAGAACCATCACCACAATATGTCAATCATAGCCAACAAACTACCTTGCTTCTTGCAGTGAGAACAGACGACAGAGTCTTTTTCGATAACCCTTCCACTTCTTTTTTGTTGCCCATCTCCAGCTTGTCTTGCTTGTTGTTACAATCAGAAAAATCGGAGCTGATCGTTATCACCACCTCTGGCTTAACATCAGGGCTAATCTCAATCACCTCCACTTGCTTCGGCTGCTTAACAACAGCCTTCTTGTTCTGAGCTGGCTTAAACACCGCAGCCCTTTTATTTGCAACAGCAGCAGCCCCATTCTCAACATTAACACATACTTGATTCTGCAAGTAGAACTTCACTATAAGATTCAAAGACCACACTTCTACGACGGTATAACAATTCAACAAATCACGTTACGACAGTAACCTTGTTATTCCCTGCCGCTGCTGCACCCTGCCCATTCGCCATGAGTTGCGCACAGAAACTCCTGAGACATCAAGGTACAGCCGAAATCAGAACAAGCGCCAAAGAAAGGGAACCTTTTCTTAACCAAAGGAGAGCAGTTACCTTGTCAAAGGACGCTGCGGCAGAGGCTTGCCTTCGGCTCCTCGAACAGCGACAATGTTCCCAATATCTACGAGAGCATTGCGGTTCCTGCCTTGTCCGGCCGCCACATTCTTCTTCTGTTGCTTGTTCACTCCAACGACCGCTTCTTCTATACACACACAGGATTATAATCGGCAACACAAAAGTTTATTTACATATTCGGGAAATTGGCCAAAAACCCGATAATGATCCGGCCTAAAAAGCGTTCAAATCCCGCAAAGATCACAACTTTAATAACATCAAGAACCAAGAATTGAAACCATCCTCTATTAATTTATAATTCCTCAAACCCCAAACCCAAAAGCTGGTAATCAGATTCTAGAACCAAGAACCGAAATTTACCTGCTCTGTGTTGTTGTGGAACAACGTGTCTTGTTGCCATTTCTTCTATTATTGCTTTGGTTTCTTAATAAATTTCTCCTTAGTAGTTCTCTCTCTCTTTGGAGTACACCTGGATTTGTGGAGAAGACAAGAAAGAAACGGGGAGAAAGAGATCTGTAATTTTCTTATGAAGCTAGGGCGTTGCGCTCCAACGGTCGAATTCTTTTGATTTATGGCCGTTCGATCTATTTCTTATCCAACGTGGCCATTGAGGGTTTTGGCCGGTGTATCGCAACCAAAGTTACCGTTGCTTTGAAAAGATGGATACATAACTAGCTGTGTGGATTTTTTTTACTTAGATCTTGGAAATTTTGGATTTTACAAAAAAAATTTCAATATGTATATTTTCATATTTTCTATTTTTGTTATATTAGCATTTTTTTTCATGTTATATTGACCTCTGTAGAAATTTCTTTCATTTTTGTCTTGTAATTTTTAGATTTTTGCAAAAAAATCATTCCGTACGGTTCGAAAATCGTATCCAATCCATCGAGGTTTCTTCAGTTATATTCAATAAACATCGACTAAACTAATAGGTAAAATTTCTCTTTAGTAATCATGAGGGTTTGTGTTTTTACAAACTAACACCATGAGGTTTTAATTTTTTTTACCAAATAATATAGATTTTACCTCAATGACAACCTAGTGATAAATGGTAACTCTAATTGTCACGCCATTGTTTTTATCTACATGTCATATCACTTAATTAATTTATCAACCCAACAAGTTACTTCATTAATTTGAGAAAGACCAAATTAATAAGGTGATAAAATTATTGATGTTGTAAAATAATTCAAATAACCATAATTAGTGTTTATCACTTGTTTCTTGAAGGTGCGGAAGGGATCATACCTTTGGGCCGTGGTTCTATGGGCCTAAAAAATAAGTTGCCCTACCTACCTCGAAAACCCACCCACCCTTGTCCTCCTCCTCCTTACGAAAGAAACGGTTAAAAAAAAAGGAAAATAAAAGAAATGAAGTTGCTGCTGCGGACAATGTCTCACCGGCTCCTTGGCCGCCGGTTCGTCTCATCCTCGGCTGATCCGTCTCCGAGAGTGGCGGCGATCGTGGAGGAGATCGCGGGGCTGACTCTGCCGGAGATATCCGAGCTGACGGAGGTTCTACGCAACGATTTCTGGATCAAGGAGGTTCCTCTTATGGTCGTCGTCATGCCCGGCACCGGATACGGCGGCGTTAAGCTCGTCGTCAAGGCCCCGCCTCCTTCCTGATTCGCGCCACGTGTCTCCCTTTGGTTGGACGATGTTTGTTTTAGGTACAATATTTTTTTCTTCATTATGCTTCTATGATAATTACTGTCCAAGCTGAGCACTTATTGAGCAAGGGTTCTTTTATGGTCGTTACTTGTTGAACAAGGCATTGTGCCGGCCTATTTACAGTACTAACTCTGTTCTAGCTCTATTATATCTTTTTGTGGTATTTCTTCTCTAACAGTTATCGAACCACTTCTTAACCAGAGAAGTGGTTAAGAAGTGGTTCGAGGAATGCAATGTATTTATCAAATTCAAAATGGATTTGCCCGGAACAGGCAAACTCGAAGAAGAAAGTACGATGTGAGTCGAATCAACAATCGATGAAACAATCTGGTTGTTACAACCAGAAACTCGTCGTGTTACAACAACTTGCATAGAAAGATTAGGCATGAATTAAAACGACGCCTAACTATAATCTGCAACCATTTCAGTAGAACAATCAGTAACGATAACGGACAGAGAAGACCACACATTTCAGACTAGTCACGCAGTAATTACAGTCTGCTTGTTGTATCATATTGGAAAAGAAAGCAATCAGTAGAACTCGGTCAGTTGCATTCGGGTTTCAGTAACAGTCGTCTGGTCTCGCAAGGGGCACCTGCAAATATTGTTGCTTGGTTTAGGAGAGATGATGAAAACTGATATACAAGGTCTAAGAGGAGAGAATACTCACGCTGCAGTCGAGAGCGTATTTTCTGGCAAGGATTATGGCAGCGTTTCTTTCTTGTTCGGATTCAAACAGTAACATGTAAGAAATGCCGTTTCTCGGTTGCCAAACCAATTCCTTAGCTGCTGTAGCCTTGCTCCCAGCTCTAACTCCATATAACTAGAAACAAGAAAAACTGCCACTGTGAGCCTTTCTGGTCTCGTTTGATACATGATGGTACTTTTGATTCTCGAGACTTGTGAAAGTTTCCGTTAAGTTCTACATTTCGCTGGTACCTGCATCGACGTGGAGTATATTTCTCGAGCTTTTGTGATCCATCCCCTGCAAAGCTTTATCCTCATCTTCCCGACGTTAAATAGGTGACTTGAGTTTGAAGGGTGATCTTGTCCATTCATCTGGGAGATAACTACCTGCATGGATATATACTTTGAATTTATAGATCTTAAGTGTCAAAGCTTTCGCCTTTAAGCTGAAGTCATGGAGAAGCAATTGCATACATACTTTAAATTCAGAGCTGGATTTACGAAGGAGCGTTGCCACGTAACTTTCGAGTGCAGCACCTGCTGGAAGCAACATGTTAAGCCTTTGTCCCAGGTATGATGAATTTGCGATCCGGGAAGTAAACAGGACAAGGAACCTTGCAAGTCCGAAGCATACAACACAATAGAGAAGTGAAATGTGCTACCTTGTTCGATGGGACCTATAGTAGTCACTACGACCTTTTGGCCATTGGACAGAAGTTCGACTTGCAAGAGACGACCAACATCCAGAGGCTCAGGAGCATAATCTGGTCTGTTTGCACCTATTACATCAATATCCAAATCACATTACATTCGGAGGCCAACAAATTGCATAAAGTCTGTGGTTTTGGAAGGGAATCAATAAGATGAAGACATTTCAAGCATTCAAGTATTAGCTAGAGGGAGCACCTGTTATAATTTCCTTCTGCTCACTTTCGGGTGATACACGATACCACTGAACCGAACATTGTGAAAGAGGGGGAGAACTATCTGAGCGAGTCTGAAGGTGCAAATGTGAGCCAAGAGACTCAGAACCGTTTAAGACATACAAAGAGTACTTGCTCTCCTCAGCTCTCTTGCTCATTGCCAACTGGAAATAGTGCAAGGGCTTAATTAACTGTGAATACAACTGTGTATCAGTCAAGTTTAAGCAAAGAACAAAAATTGTCAGACAACCTCCTTCTGAAGTTTAACAGAGAATAAAGACTTCTCGCGAATTTGAGCTCTTAGTTCACGAAGTTCATGCTCCATGTCCATCACCTGAAAGTTACATATCCTAGTTTATTAAAAATGATTCTGGCATCTAAGAGTTAAAGATAATTGGCGGGTAGATAATTTTAAACTTCTGCAGATTGAGAGTGAAGCATGGAAGTTTCAACCAGCAGGTTTCATGAAACCCAGATATCAAATGCTTCAGTATTGCATTTCAGATTGATTCTTGGTTAGTTAGGAGGAGAAAGAGTATAAAACAGAGCAAGAGATCGAAATCAACTACAATAATAAGACAGTACTTTGGTTGGTTGATGCATCAGCTTGATTCTTCTGGACTCTTGAACCTCCTCAACAATTTCATCCACATCCTGTCAAATGTTGACTCAAAATCAATCAATCACTTTCGTGTCTTGGAGTGAGCCTCGGCGACAAGTGGACTTGTATCTTTTAACATCACACAGTACTAGTAGATACAATAACTAACCGGAGCCTGGTTTTTCAAATTTTGAGCATTCCTTTCTTCTTCTTCCAATGCCTCACCAAATCTTTGCACCATAGCTCTTGCACTTTCTATTTCAGCACAAGCAAAAGATCTTTCTTGGTTTACCAGTTTCTTAGCATCCTCAGATGCCTGTTTAAGAAAGCTTGCAAGTTTTCTCACTTCAAACTTCTCTTGAATCAACTCTCCTTCCTTTTGAGTCAATTTAACTGCCAACGCCTCGACCTGATTGTTAATTTTTTCCACGAACCGCGGTGACATGTGATTAGTGACAGTGGGAGAACCAATCTATAACAGCTACAGATCCAAGCGGGTATGAAAATCAAACGGAAAATAAGTGAGAGCAAAAGGAAACTAACCATTGAGATGGCTTTCTCTACATCCTCTTTGTCCCTACCTGCCATACAACCTCTTAAAGATTCTAAAGCATCTCTGAGCTTCTTTAAGAGAACATGTCCTTCCAATGAAGTCACCTCGCTAAGCTTTGCCTCCTCGGTCATCTTAGCAGCAGAAGCGAGGTTCTTATCAAATTTACTTGCAAGATCACGAACAGACAGACGCTGGTGCTGATCCGAGAGCTGCTTAGTTTCCCTCTCAACTACCTCCTTCAAGGACGGACCCTTTTCGTCGTCCGTTCTCTCATCCACGATCTGATTATCAGGACCTAATTTATATTTCGGAAACCGATTGTAACTGAAGCTCACATCAGCTGAAACTGGAAGCATTGCTTCCATGTGCATTGTTTGTTCTGTTTCAGGACATATCTTTGTCATTGCTCCAGATCAGTCCCTGTCCCATGAGCCAATACAAATGCAAATTTAAGACTAACAGAAACTGCAATTTCCCCTCGTATAAGGTTCAATGACGATTAATTAAGCACCAAGCACACATATTATCCGCTAAACCCTAATTGATTACAGGGCATTCACAACAAAACACATGTAAAAGTAGATTGTGATATTTGAACAACAGGAAGAAATGCAAGTTCTTTCCTTCAACCACATTATATTTTCGTGCCAACAAAAAATATTATTCACCAACACACCAGTAGGTACAACTTAATTTTAACCCAACAAGAACACAGGTTTTACTTTTCTGGCAAAAACACAAGACTCAATACAAAAGTACAGAACTTGACATCACAACTTCAAACAAAAAGGAAAATGGTGAGAACCCAGATGAAGAAATTAGGAACTGCATGTAAGCAACAGCAAACTACCACTTACAGTTAGAAAAGGTAAACCCTGTGAAGAACAGATTCTTGGGAGCAAGTTACCAACTCTCCTAAAGAGAGAAGGGAATCTTATGGGAAGGTCTTTGAAGGGGTTTGCTTTGCTTTATTAAAAGAGTAGGACACAGAGAAAAAAAAAAGGAAAGACCTTGTTGGTGCAACCATTACCAAACTGGCCTTCTTCTTTATATTTTCTTTTTTTTTTCTTTACTGACTATGTCTGATGTCTCCTCCCCTCTCAACAACTTTGGTCGTTACCTTTTCACTTTACTGAATGTTTCTTTCTGGTGGGATAGGAATATGTTAATGTCATAATGTCCCATCATTTTTTAATTGTTAAATGGGATGTACAGATATTTTCATGTCATATTTTTACACTTTTAAACAATTTTTAATGTTTAATTTTTTTCTCACACGATCCTCTCAGATAAAATTTATCAAATTAAATTTTGTACAAATTTTAATTAATTTCGCGTTCTCTAAGAAAATCGAGTTGGTACAAATAACCATAAGTCTCATTAGACAAAGGATACATAAATTTCTATATCATTCACAAAACTTTCAGACAATGAGTCTTTGAATCTTCGTATTTATTAATAATCACGTCGGCTCGGGTGAGATTCTTTCCAACCGATTTGTTAATTTATGGTTATAGCCTTGAAGTTTTCAAAGCATCATCGTCGCCGCTCTAACTAACTGTAAATTCGTTAAAGCAAAACTAAAGCAAAGAGTTAAGTGGGGTTTGGTCAAACAGTGAAAGTGAAAAGAACAAAACCAGAGCCTGCTGTTGGTGGGACCCACCTCCCTTTTGATTGTTTCTCGCAGCCGGTCTGGTCCCATCATTGCTGCCTGTTGCTCCTTTTCTCACGTGTGTTGGCTCCGTGGGTTAGATGACGGAGTATTGGTGCTAGCTTTGGAAATTGACCTACATTTTTAAGGGAACTATTGGCTTATTTAAGTTATTGCAGTATTATTTAATTTTGGGGAGCATTTTGAAGAGTTTAATAAAGTGTAACAAGATTTAAGTATATCAGCTGTTTGTAAGTACCCAATATTTATTCCAAGTACTACAAAAAAAAAATGCTATACTAAGTTGACGTACAATTAAATATTGATGTTTTAAGTACTAGATCGGGTTTGTTCAACAAATTCAATAGTGATTTTATAAATAAATAGCATGAATGAAAAATTCAAGTTGTAGCTTGGTTCCTTGTGCTCCAAAGTCCAAAAAAATTCAATCCAAACTACATAATCATATAAACCAAAGACGGGGGAGGTCCGATCCTTTGCGTTAAATTCTTAAGACTGGAGAATTATTAGTTTTAGAATTAAATATATTTCATCCTATTTTTTTTCTATGAGATAAACACTGATAAAAAATAGTCACTGAAGTACCTTTATTAAAGTATTAACAGTTTTTTGTAAATAAAAGATAAAATCTACAAACTGAAAAACATTATAATAAGCAGCCTCAGTTTCGAAAACATTACCATTTGTTGTAATTTCAAATAATCTTGTTATCTAATCTAGTTAAAACAATTTTGGTACCAATTTATATATTAAGCAGCCCTACTTTCCCATTCACTCCTCAGTCCTCACCGTTACCCTCGTGTCCAGGCGGCGACTGCGACATGGGCTATTGACCAATGAGCTCCTAAATAAGCCCATTGGGCTGTTGACCTATATTATTATATTTAATTCTGGCCCACACTAATGACTACGACTTTCAGTCATTTTCTCGTATAATGTATAATTAATTATTTTCTGTTTTGCAGGCTTCCCATCCATACAAAAACTAATCTATTTGATTCCTTATATGCCTATTTATTTCAGCTTAACTCCTTCCTTGAGATAGTTTTGTTTGAACGATCACTCCGAACATATAATTAATTACTTTCACGATATTTTAAACAAACATATTCGCAACAATATTTAACAGCCTACACATCAATTCATACGAGAATGAAATATTTCAAAACATAGAATCTGGTTAGCTGGTTTATTTGGACATAGAATCAAGATGGTATGTCGTGTTGTTGTTTCTGCGGATTCGGGTTGCGGTTGTCCAAGTGCAAGATGTTGTCAGTGTTTAATGAGTTTGTGTATTTAATGATGATTTGCTTGTTCTTTCTTGTAGAAGTTCAGAAGTTCTCTCACCAACTTGTCTACGTCAACTATTGTTGAGATATTTGTTAGATCATGGATCGAGTACATGTGTTTGATTGATCTAATTGAGCAACATTTCATCTTTGTTACATATCTTGTTAAGTAAAGTTGTTCTATTGCAGTTTTTCGATGGATAATGGTTGAAAGACAGAGGAGAACGGAAAAAGAAAGTATTCATCCTTAATTTAACAACATTTTAGAAATGGACAAAAAAGACTTTAATCATCAGCCAATCACACAATAGACAAATATCTTATTTATAAAAATTTTAAAAACGTAACGCAGATAATTTTACTATAATTAAAATTCTTAACGAGAATTAATTACTAATTTAATATTATTCTTCGTCTATATGAGAGAGAGAGTTCCACTTACATAGATTCCGTTATTTCATTTTAATAACTTTCCACCTATTCAATCTTTCAGTTGGTCAAACGAACAAATAATAGTTGTATTGATGAGTATTTGACTTTGAATTCTTTCTAATAAATCTTTTAAGTTTTAAATTATACGGAAAAATGACATACAGAAAAATTGATTCTGAAGGCGGTGGGATAAACAAATAGATTACAAAGAGGGGCGAGTGGAAAGTTTCTGGTCAAAAGTAAACTCCCACATAAGAACGAAATATCCAAACGAATCTTAAAGTGCGATTTCCTTTTGAGATTATGCAATTTGACTCATTCTTCTACCATACAATTTTTGCTTCCTCCTGTGATTACCTTAAACCAAATATCTCAGAACTTCCTTCTGACGAGAAAAACTAAAATTGAAACTCTGCACCAAACAGAGAAGGAAGATAATAACATGTCCATTTGAAGGAACTTATTGTACCTTTGCAAGAATTATTCTATTCTGTGCAATCTCAAGTATACAACCTCACTTAGTGTGCAAATGTCTCATTTTCTCTTTCAAAATGACCGAAAAGAATGCTCAGAGGCAGTCTACTGTGTGCAAATGCGGATCCTCTGTAGATGTACATCATAGTCAAAGAACTTTGTTCCTACATTTGACGAGCTGCGAAAATGTTCCGAATTTGTTGAGCTCTATCCCCTCCGGATTGATGCTCCACAACTGCCTCCCACCTAGCTATGTCGGTCCTCTTCCGATGATTGCCGCTAGAAAGTGAGAACCTATGGAGAACCTCATTCTATGAAACTGTAAAAGTTAACTTCGTCCATGCATCCGATTCCTGTTGAAGTTTCCGGATCTCCTAGGCAGATTGTCTTTCCCAGGCCCTTGCTTTGGGAGATCATGCAACTCCATCACTTTTATTGTCCGCTGCTTCTTGGCTGTTGAACAACAAAATCCAATGCACTTCATCAAAAAGTCCCATCATATGGAGGTGTTAGAGTTAGTCGTGGAACATCACTTACCATTTTCTGCTTGTTGATAACTCTGTTGAAGTTTTCTTTTCGCGGCTTCAAGTTTCCTCTGAATAGAAACATCACTCGAGCACTCGAGTGTCTACATGGGCAGGAAAAAGGTGTCAGACAACTATAGCCTAAGAACAAAGGTGCTAAAATATACGACTACCTGTTGTTGAGAGCCTAAGAGTTTCGACTGGGTGGCCGTCTTATCAACTTTTTGCTGCAACTGGAAATCACTTTTAACCTTCGGTGCAGTATTTGGCTTTGGTGATCTACCAGGGCCAGAAACGGTATTCGAGTGCTTATTATTTGGCTTCTCGGAAGCCACCTCCTTTAATTGCTGAGTCGTACTTTCTTTTGCGACAACATC